>OLKM01003116.1:7500-43664 GCA_900291075.1 Melanogrammus aeglefinus | reverse complement strand
GGAGCGAGAGGAGAGAGGGGAGAGAAGAGACAGAGAGAGAGAGAGAGAGAGAGAGAGAGAGAGAGAGAGAGAGAGAGAGAGAGAGACACACACACACAGAGAGTGAACGAGAGGGAGATAGAGAATGAGAGGGAGAGACAGAGAGGTAGACAATGAGAGGGAGAGATGTAGAGGGAGAATGAGAGGAAAGGGGGGGGGGGGGCTCTGTGTCCTTCAGAAGCAGCCATAGCCCAGCGTTGAGAGATATACTCTCATCTCCACAACGAGGATGGGTGCAGAAGCCTAAGACTGATTCCGTGGGTCCATTCATTCTGGATTGTTATATTCAAATGAAAAACCGTTGACATAAACATTTTTATAGTAGAGACCATTTTTATGTAACTGCAATTTTCTTAAACCTAACCACGTAACACTTCACCGATCTTGTGTATTCAGATTGACATACTCGATTTTAACTTGTGAATTGGGGAGCTCAGCATTTTTGGGCCCTCAGAAGACCACTTAAATCCCTGTGGAATATAGATGCATACTGCAGCCCAATCAAAGACATTGCAGATAAGGACGATCATTGGGTAGCTTACTTGAGCGTATCGAAGGGTAATGCTAAACAGTCCCTAAAAGGGAATTACCCTGGCTTGTCAATAACAAAAGTCCTTCAATTTAATTTGACTATTGTCTATTAGCATGGGAAGTATAATTGATCTCCACAGATCATCAATCGATCTGTTTTCCCACTGAGGTTTTATACGTTGTGACGTGAATTATTGGAACACAACACTTATTATGATAACAAAAACAGGCTGTAGGCTGTAACTAGCGTACCATTTTCCGACTATTAGAGGCTTCGTGACTGCCAGCTGCAGACTGAGTAATGGGCCAATATTATACCGTTTGTATTTGTAACTGTGGATTGTAAAGCTATTTCCATACAGTATATTGATCTGAAGCGATCATGGATATTGTATAAAATAAAAGTTAGTCTAGTTTCGAAAGTTAGTGTTTATATTTGTCTTTTTAAGAAATATTAGCTAATAACTTGATGTCTATGGCCATTCCAAATTATATGCCGATCAATATCAATGCATCTCACAGTGGTGCCTCCATTATCTGTACTATAACTATTAAAGTTGTTGGATTGCTTAATTCTCTCTCCGAACGATCTTCCAGATATGGGCTATGGCCTACGTCATACTTCTATTAAGCCTAATTCAAACAACAACTGCAGCACAAAGAAAGGAAATCAAATAAGGAACAAACTAACTGCAGAATTACCATGGCAATTCCAACTAACGCTATTTTGACAAAAATAATAGCAGCTTCACAAACCATGGCAACTGTGGTATATATGGTTGATTAAATTAGCATTAGAAATGACTGTCTGAATGTCTCTTAAACCTTGTCTGAAAAACCTTTAAACTCAAAGCCTATTGCAGTGTGAACCGTGTATGGGAATACAAATATGAAATCAAATGCATCCCTAAAGACGACATACACGTGTGTAACAAGTTAAGTTGTTCGTTCACTGCACCAGTTCAAACAGATTCCAAGCAACAGATTCAGATCTATGATCCAAGTCCCTCATAGAGTAAGAATACTGTTGATTTGCCAAATTCAGAATAATTAACATGTCATTCTAAAATATGCCCCTGATAGACTAATCAGTCCCTTTATTGTCGCGTCAGCATTAAACTAACACTACTACGGGGTCTTCAATGAAATCCAAAATATATTACGTTTTTATGTGACAAAACTCTAAACGAGCGGGCGTTACAGCCACTATGTAATTGAAATATGCTGTTAACTAACAATTTATATTCTAATGCCATTATTGAAACATTCAAACTGAAGGAAAACGTCATACCTCCGGCTAGGATCTGCTGCTCCAGTTCAGCCATCTGCTTCCTGTAGGCCCTCAGCGCAGCCTCCTTGAACGTTGGACGAATGCGCTTCTTGGGCGCCACTTCTGCCGGCTTCTCCTCTGGGACATTTCTGTTTTCATCCTCCTGCTGTTGATCCACTTTCTGAGACACTTCAGATGCCTCCTCCATTATGTCATCCACCTCTTCCAGCTCCTCAGCCGCCCCGTCCATTTCCTCAGTTATGTCGTTGTCCTCGTCGGGTTCCTCTACGTCCACGTACTCCACCATGGCGTCGTAGTCCGACATGTCTCCCGTCAGGTGGGTCTTGTAGTCTTCGTTGTAGTCGTCGTCGTACGACTCGTCCGCGCCGTAGTCATACTCAACGACGAGTGCCTCTGTGTTGGATTCGTTGTCTTCTTCTGCAGCTTCAAACACTGGTGAATTATCAAGCAGCAAGTCCTGAGAATCGTCATTGATTTGCGTGGCCTCGATATCGTCTGACTCGTCGTAGTCTTGAGACGTCTCGTACTCCTGTGTGGGCTCCTCCGCGTCTTCCGCATCCTCTGCGTCGGTGACGTTAGTTCTGTTCTCCAGGTTGGCCAGCACCTGCTCCATCACCTCCACATAGTGCGTCTCGTCATCCACTGGTGGATCCCCTGTCTCGGCCACCGAGTCTGAGGAGAAGGTTTCCGTGGGAACATCTGACTCTGTGGTGGTCGTACTGGAGTCGTTGGGAGTGGAGGTGGACATGCTGCGGAGCCGACCCATGAAGGTAGTGGAGGTGGCAGGCTCCTCAGGGGCAGACTGGGCGGGGGGGCCCGAGGTTGCAGAGGGAGGCGGGGCACCAGACTTCCAAACGACTTCCAGTGCTGATTTAGCCCTTTGCAGTGTAGAGCCAAAACCAAAACCAAAGGACTTCTCACTGAGATCTATACTAAGCCTGCTGCTCCAGGTCTTCGGGAGCTCGTCCACCTTCTCTGACCGAATCTCACTCTGGCTGCGATACATGGTGGCCGATTTAGTCTGGTTCTGGTGGAAGCTATGATTGACATCAAGTTCAGGAAATTTGTTATGGTTTTCTTTAACAGACCCTTTAGGGACCTCCTTGGTAAGGGCTTTAGGAGCTTCCTTTGAGGCCATTTTTGCAGCATCCTTAGGCTCGACTGTTAGAGTGGCCTTAGGCTCAACTTTTGGAGTGCCTGGAGCGGGGGTTACCATAGGCGTCTCCTTAGTAACCATGTTTAGGGTGTCCTTGGGGACCACTTTTGGTGTCTCAATGGCGATTATCTTTGAGGCTTCTTTTGGGGCAATATTGAGGGCTTCTTTAGAGGCTACTTTAGGGATCTCCTTTGGGCCCTCTTTAAAGGTTAGTTTAGAAGCCACCTTGGTGACTTCTTTAGGAGACATTAGCGGCTCTTTAGCAATGACGCTAGGCGATTCCTTAGGTGAATCTCTGGGTGATTGTTTAGGAGTGGAAATAGGGCTTTCAATTGGTGTTACTTTGGGGCTTTCTTTTGGGGACTGTCTTGGACTAGCTTTAGGGGTCCCAATCTCAAATTCCTTTGGGATTACTTTTGCAGGGACTTTAGCGGCTTCTTTAGAAGCCACTCTGGAGCTGACCTTAGTCGCTTTCTTTATAGGGAGCTTTTTGGCCTTCTTTAGGTGTGCCTTTAGAAATCTCTTTAGGGGTAATGACAGCAGATTCTTTAGGTGTTTTAGGAACGTCCTTTAGGGAATCTTTCCTTGATGAGGCCTTCGAGGGCACCTTAGATGGAGCCTTAGCAGCCACCTTGGGGACTTCCTTAAGATATACTTGAGGGATTTCCTCTTTAGGAACCACTTTGCTAGTTCCTTTATGGGTAACTTTAGAGGCAGCCTTAGAAACCTCTTTAGATGTTGCCTTAGAAACATCTTTAGATGTTACTTTTGTGTTTTCTTTGGCAACCATTTTAGAGCCTTCTTTTGATTGACGAGAAGATGCTTTAGTGACAGGTTCCCTTTCTACTGGCTGTGGGATGATGTGGGTGGTAATCGGTGGTAGAGAAGTGTCTCTGTCGAGCATCATAAAATCTTCATCCCCTTCAAACTGTAAATCAACCTCTTGGCATTTAGTTATATTCTCTGGGAAACCAGGGATAGTTGATGGGTCAAAGGGGCTGCATACCTCAATAGAGGCTTCAAGGCCAGAATCAGCACCTTGTTCTAGATGGTGCCAGTCTTTCCAGGGGGAAAGGTCTCCCTGTAAGGAGAGCTGTGAGCCGCTGTAGTGGCTTCTGTCCCCAGAAATGCAGACAAGTCCATTGCTCACCCCGCTGTCAATCGTTTCCGTGGTCTCAACCTCGTTATGTTCAGCGTAAGGTGGGTTCTCCTGGCTTAGAGGGTGGCTAGGGCTAGCATACCAGGAAGAGGCCATATCCTCCTGTTTCCTCTGCCACAGTTCTTGATCCGAGGAGGAGAGCAGGGACCCGCCATTTGTTCTGGTAAAGTACTGACTCTCAGAGAAGTCTTCAGAGTATGACTGGCAGAGTTTTGAGCAATCAGACTCAGAACGGCTTAGTTTAGGAGTAGAGTAGTCACTCTGGGATAGCCAGCCAGGAGTCAAATCAGAGTAGTATGCCTTTGAATGCTTGTCGGATTCCTCGTAGGTATCTTCAGCATAGTGAACTGAGCCTGAGTATCCAGCTTCATCTGAGCGATTATGATCATGGGACCTCCTCTTCTCCGATTTACTTTTGTGAGCAGGCTTTGAAATGACCATTGCATATTTATTTCTGCTTAACTCCTCTAGCTCTTTATCGCTGTCCATAGAGTCCCAGTCATCACTCTCTACTACCTTATCTTTGCCTGAGATCTTTATATCCATACTTTCGTAAGTTTGTGATAAAGACATGGCTTTGTCTTTTTTTTCCTTGCCTTCAGTAGCTATACTGTCAGTAGTAACAGTTATACCTGTACCTTTAAGTTTATAGCATTTTTTTAAGACTAAATCCCGCTCTTGGGGCGTTGCAAAAATAACGATTATAGGGCGAGGTTTTGCATTGGAACATTCTCTTTGTTGCCCTAACCTATGAGCTAGTTCGATTTTGATAGTTTTATGCGCATCTATAAATCCTAATTTATCTTTTAGAATTTTATATATAAGAACCTCTGTTTTCTCTGACCTTTCCTCTGGAACATTGATGAACTTCAGTGTTGCATTATTAGTTTGGTGGCTAATCTGTTTGATGTAGTCATGGATGTCCCGTGTCTCCCTCCTGGACTGGACAAATCCAGTTCGAAGCTGCTCGATCTCGCTCTGGACTACCTCAACGCTGCTGGAGATCTCGTCAATAGAACTTTTAAGTGCATTTACATGGCCCCGTAGCTCAGATAGCTCTGTCTCTATCTGGCTAATTCCCTGCAGCTCTTTGAAGATCATCTCCATGACATCCTGGGTGCCACTGATGCAGCCCGTAGACGAGGAGCCGGGCTCCAGGGTGGAGCTCTTCTGCTGTCGCCCGGCCCGGTCCAGGGACTTGCTCCGAATGCCCAGGGTCTTCCTCCAGTTGCTCACCTCCGAATCGGAGGAGACGCATTCCTGACTCTTTTTCCATTTCCTCAGCTTGCGCAGGGCTCCCAGGCGCAGCGTGTGCAAACTGGAGCGCTCCACGCGCTCGCCCTCTGAGCTACCGTCAGAAGGAGCCAAGCTGATGAGGCTCTTCCTGTTTCGTCTTACTGGCATTGTGTGAGATTTGTGTTCATTAAGTCTGCGGATAGGTTTTGGGGCAATCACAGAGTCCGGATAGCAACTGTTGACTGAAAGGAACTCTGGGTAGCTGCGATCATTGTTATTTAAAAGAAGGACATTTTTAGGGAGTCCGTTTGCTATCGCCACACGATAGCTAAAGGTAGGGGAGAGGGAGGAACAGTCGTCCTGGCTACCGTCTTCGTCAAGCGAAATATTACGCGTCGAAGAGCATTTAGAGATTTTCTTAACTGTAGTCTTCAACGTGGTTGAAAGAGTTGGATTATGTGCTGGCAAATCACTTGATAAAGGCTCTTTATTTTCAATTCTTTCTTTTCGTTTTGCCAACTTCTTTGTAAACATTCCTTTGCAAATCTTTTCAATGTAGGATGATATGGTCTTGATTAAGGCAGAAACCATGGAGAGCAATCCTTTAGCGTTTTCTATTCCATGCAGTAGGAGTGTATTTCAGCTGAGATACAGCGCAAGATGAGTTCTTCACAATATAGGCCGTCGCTGTATGTACTCAAACCAGAGTTTGACCGAAGACTAACACACAGCAGTGACTCCAACGGAAATCCTCAGAACTGGATGAAGTGCTCTGAAAGAAAAGAGAAAAATATAACATTTTAGTCACTGTATCTGAGACTTCTCTGCAGAGTTACAGAGTAAAGCACAAAGCTATACCCTGCAGGGAATACATCCACATTAATTGAGATTAATAAACCAAAAGAAGTACATTGAGAAAAAAATAAGAATGGGAAAATCATACTTTGTTTAGTACAATACTCTTGGTGACTATTTTGTAATAATGGAATACAAATAAGACAATCTTTAATTTGAAACTTAAATACTTTAGAGCTGCACAGTACACACAACCATTCATCTTCCACAACACTGTGATAAAATGCGAGTAGTAAAAGAGTAAAGAATCCAACACAGTGATAATACTACTCAATGAATATGCCCTGGATTTGACTTTGTTTTTTACTATCTTTTCCAGGTATAATTTTATTATACCTGGTATAATTTACATTGTATTCTTTGGAAAGGTCTACAGGCATGGGAGGCCTAAAACATATCAATTAAAGCAACAATGGCACAGAAAACCCTAATTACCACATTGAGATTATGACATTTACAATAGATGTTTTACTCTTTCATAGCACAAATGGTTCAGTACACCATGCTGAATCATCAATCCCGGGTCTATATTTAGAACGAAATATCCAGCCACACACAGAGCCGGGAAGGGGCTGAAGAAGTGGAGAACTGAACTGAAGTACTGAAGTGGGGAACTGAACCATGGAGCTGGAGGCTGGGGACCCCTTGAGTCAAGGTGGAAGGAGCTGAGCGCTAAACACCTGTGTCGGTGAGCAGTGGGCGCATGCCGTGCCACGGAGCCCGACTGGCCATCCTTTGAGCTATCAGGAAGGTTTGTTTAGTGGGGGAGCTGACAGCTGCTCCATATCAGTTTTGGGATTTGGTGGCCGACGCAGCCACAGAGTCGCGTCCGGAGAGAAATGCTCACTTCAAATGAGCTGTGAAACGTAGCATTACAGTTAGCGTCTGCTGTGGGCTCCGAGGACCAAGACTATTCCAACGGTGGGCTCTGGCTGTAGCCAAAATGGATAGTTTTCTAGATGGATCTGAAGTACATGGGTCTTGAGCTTTGTAAATCACATTTTAGCATGTGAAACGTTTAAATTATATGAGGCACTAAATACGATTTTAATATATGAGAGAGAGAGAGAGAGAGAGAGAGAGAGAGAGAGAGAGAGAGAGAGAGAGAGAGAGAGAGAGAGAGAGAGAGAGAGAGAGAGAGAGAGAGAGAGAGAGAGAGAGAGAGAGAGAGAGAGAGAGAGAGAGAGAGAGAGAGAGAGAGAGAGAGAGAGAGAGAGATGGGTCTAAACCATCTGTCACCACTGAGAGTAGAGGCGTACCCGGTGCACACATTGCCTCCCTCTATTTAAGACTACATTCTAAACAGAGTGAGCTGATTCAATAACCTGCTCAATGCCACTGTTTGCACAGTTTATTTAGGGACTTGAAATAATAACCCCGCTCTCATCAGCCACCCAAGCCTTTAGGATGGCACCATCTGACTGGCCTGCAAATCCCCACTTAAACAGGAGAAAGCAATAGAGACGTCGTAGATTGTGATATCCCCATTACCCATTTTTAACCGCTACTTCCACTAATGCTCCATTACCAGGAGGAACACTACTGAGCTCAGAACTAAACAATGTTCACCAGCAGATCTGTTTGTGCATCCATTCTGCAACAATCATTCCAAGGATTTAGCGTTTGAATCCGGTCTGAATATGCACGTCGGCCTGTTTTCCCCGGGGAGTGAATCACCATGACATCATAACTCAGCACCTACACACCATCTTGTGTTGAGTGCATTATTTTGACATAAAACTCATTATCTGCAGTTGTTTCTAGATGTGCTTTCTTTGCATGACTTGAGCGCTTGTAAACATGTGTCATTTGAGCCAGGTTGATGCTGCTATGCACTCGTGTTACTATCAACACCTTCCACGTGTTTCTCAGTCTGCACATCAGCCCTGGGCTAGCTTGTGCTAAGCAGCTACAGCCCATCCAGATTGGACTGACACCAAGTTAATAATAAGCCTCAATGGACGTTTTTCTCGCAGGAACTCATAGGTAAGAAAAAAGCGTTGAATGCCACTGATCCGTAATTCAACCATAACATTAAGGCTGACCCGAAGCCCCTTTTAATACATTTTAACACACTTACTAACACTATCCTAGGGGGACACGGACCAAGCTGACATTCATTACAGAATTTTCAAAACCATTCTGGTGTTTAATCTCATCGATGAATCACATAAATCACTGAGGTATACGCAAACCTGGTTCCCTATTTAGAAATCCATCTGTGGGCTTGCACTCAGAAACAGTTTAATACTAGATTGCCTTGATTGCCCGCTGATAATACAAGTTACAGAGTAACTAGTAGAGCAGCTGAACCTAAAATATGTGATGCGTTGACAGCTGAATCATATGAAACAGTTTCAGATCGTCTCCATCATTTTCTATTCAGTGAGCATATTTCTACAGTTGTCCATCTAATGTACGTTTTTGTACTTTGCAACCCTGATCAATCTGGTCATCAATCACACATCAGATTATGTATGACAAGTATTGACACTTTGGGGCAGCAGATAAGCAGATTTGGGGTCAACGGCGATGATTATGTCCAGCCACAGAAACACCCTGACCACAGGAGGACCCCAGTATGAGATCCCAGACACTGACCCGTCTAGGGGCTGACGAACAGCCAATCACTAAACCAGCCAGAGAGCGGGTAGCCAATCGAAACACCTGCCAAAATGCAGAAAGTCAGACAGCTCTAATCAGAGCCTCAGCATGAGTAGAATAACTTTAGCCAAAGTAGATGGTATGTGAAATGTAGTTATCTACATTCAAGAGCAAGTCGGATTACATATTTTCTATCCACGATTACTCTAATCTCATGTAACTCATCATATTTTAATACCACAATCTGCCCATTCGAATACAGAATAAGCACTTCTGTGTGTCACCACTCCCATGGGTGATGACTCCATCTAATACCATGGACGACAATTAGGCTCTGACCTTTGACATAGTACGTAGGTGGGCGACTGTGGGGAAAAGGGACAGAGAGAGATAGACAGAGAAAGAGAGAAAGAGGGTAGCCCATCTTTATATTGTGTATAACATGTATTAGGAGTGACGGCCATTGATGTGAGTTGCATATACAAAGGCCAGTGAGTCACGAGTATCTAAAGCCACACCCACACAACACTGTCAATCCCTCTGATGCAACGGCTTTTGGAGGTTTTTTTAAGGACGGAAGCGGTCAATAGACACTTGTCTTGGTCAAGCACTAGGCTAAGATGTGCCATCCGCACTACTCACAGCTAAAGAGTGGTAACCTTTAATTAGTGTTGATGACCAATTAGAGAGCTGCCTTCCTTTCACGGAAGCCCTCTCTTGACGTCCCTGCATGTTTAGGTTTTGATCAATGTTGCACCGTCCTGTGTGGTTCAGAGGCGATGTGTCAGTCGTCTGATAAAGCCCACAAGTTCATTCCTGGCCTGACCAATTAGAGGCTAACGATAGAAGACCAAGGGGAAGAAACACTGATAGATAACCAAATCATCTCATCACTTATGTGCGTCTGTGTGTGTGCATGTGTTACATTTATTTGTGTGTTTGTGTGTGTATATAATATGTGTTAATGTTTATGAATTTATTCATGTATGTATGTTTGTGTACGTGTTTACATATCTCTATGTGTGTGTGAGTGTGCGGCTGTTTGTTGCATTTATGTCTGTATGTTTTGTTTGTGCGTGTGTTTCTATGTATGTATGTCTATATATGTGTGCATGTATATGTAAGAGTGTGTGTATGTGTGTTTGTGCATTTGTCCCAAGCTGAACCCAGACCGAGAGCAGTCCACAGCGGAATTGGCACCGTTTATTCACTGCCTACATATATATCAAACAGACGGGCACTTATAGAAATTGGGCATGTGCATTTGTGTAATGTTCACTCAGTTTGGTTTTGTTTTTTTGTAGCCTTATCAAAGAAAAGTTGTTTTTTTGTGAATTCTTGCCCAAAGGAAGATTTTAATTGTGATGAATAATTATTCCTCAGTTTTAAAGGAAATGTGCAGTAGCTTCAATCAATAATTTAAGTACGGTTGCAATACAAATTTGAAACAGTAATAGTGACTTCTTAATATTCCTATTGAGAAATAGCCTTTTTAATGGTGTTTTCTAAGCTGAATAATGGCAGCCATCACCATAGCGAGACATTAATGTGTTGCTATTCATTAGTGATTTGCTGTCCTGCATTATAACACAGGTTCAGCTATTCCCCATGTATCCATCGTATATGGATAATGTTGTCTCCATGGGTCTGGAATTAGACTGGAAGCTGCCCCAGAAGCTGCCATTGACCAAGACAACTATCTTACAATGATTGACTAAGGCACTACAGGCCTGTATCTGCTCCTAGATGAAGTTATCTCCCCAACACCCTGCACTCCTCAATGCGAACATGCATCCAGAAGCAAACCGTCATCAAAATGAACGATCTACTCGGAAAAAGAACTGCCAACTCAATCTGATTTTAACTCACACTCCTGAAAGTAAGTCTGATTATAGAAATCTCTGGAGGGAAGGAGGGAGAGAGCGAGAGAGAGAGAGAGAGCGAGAGAGAGAGAGATAATGAAATGAGAGAGACAGAGAGAAAAGGCGAGAGAGAGAGAAGGGAGAGAGCATGCGAGAGAGATAATGAAATGAGAGAGAGAGAGAGAGAGAGAGAGAGAGAGAGAGAGAGAGAGAGAGAGAGAGAGAGAGAGAGAGAGAGAGAGAGAGAGAGAGAGAGAGAGAGAGAGAGAGAGAGAGAGAGGACGAGAGAGAGAGAGAGAGAGAGAGAGAGAGAGAAGAGAGAGAGGAGAGAGAGAGAGAGAGAGAGAGAGAGAGAGAGAGAGAGAGAGAGAGAGAGAGAGAGAGAGAGAGAGAGAGAGAGAGAGAGAGAGAGAGAGAGAGAGAGAGAGAGAGAGAGAGAGAGAGAGAGAGAGAGAGAGAGCAAGAGAGTAGGCAAGAGAGAGAACAAGCAAGAGAGCGCGAGAGAGAGACCCGGCCACACCCACTCTCATTGCTCTGAACCACTTGCCATCGCCACTGCATGGACGTCCAGGGACCAATTTCCCATTTCCTGATGCACCTGATTAGCATGGGACTGTATCACAGCCCGTGGCCAGCGTCTACCAGCCGCTGCTGCTGCTGCCTCTGCCCGGGCATGCAGCATAGTAGCGAATACCGCTATGTGTGTCACACTAGCGTGGGCTGCTAGCACTTTTATCTGAATGAAATCGCACAATAATTTATGCTGAAATTAGTATGTGTATGTTAAGGAGTCATACTCTACTGTCGTTTGAGGTCTTCAACATTGTTGTTTTTTTCTGCCACGCATGTTACCGTGGAATCAACTTCAGCACATAATGGTCTTTTTTGCACGGTAGCATGTCTGAGAGATCATATGGAGTAGGCTATGTCATATCTGGCAGTCGATTAAAAAGTCGTGTGTTATTATTTTGGGATGGACACGTGAAGACATGTGGTGTGTGTGTGTGTGTGTGTGTGTGTGTGTGTGTGTGTGTGTGTGTGTGTGTGTGTGTGTGTGTGTGTGTGTGTGTGTGTGTGTGTGTGTGTGTGTGTGTGCGTTGTGTGTGTGTGTGTGTGTGTGTGTGTGTGTGTGTGTGTGTGTGTGTGTGTGTGTGTGTGTGTGTGTGTGTGTGTGTGGAAACAAGATACCAATGGTGTGAGCATCGTCACCAAAATTGCCCACACGCCCATCCTCATCTTCAACTACAATCTGTCCTTCCTACTCGGCCTGTTTGCCAATACACACAAATATCCACACTGCCAACTCCCAGCTTGCGGCCACCCCAACAACAGATTGTCTCGCCTAATCATTCAAAATAGCGCCCTTATTTTGGCTGGCAGGACAAGACGTCTCAGTGCCCTGGCTCAATGAGTAGTAGCTTCCCCCGTTGTCGTTGTGGTGAAAAAAAAGACACCGAAAAAGGAAAATAAAGCCAAATCTGGCGCTGCATGACATATCGACCAATGCACGAGTAAACTGGTACGATCACATGAAACGGCAGGCCTATTGATCACTGGTCCGTTCTCGATAGCACAAACCCCCAATGCCAACCCAACCTGTGAATGTCTTTTAAGATGCATTTTGGGTATTGCACAGACTAGAGACGGAAGGGGAGCAACAAGACGAGAATTGGCTGAGGTCATCCTCGGCGTGCAGACACGCTATCACTCACACGGACCGCGTTGCACATACCTGGGACTGGTGGGAATCCTCTTGAGGCTAGAACACCGGCTGGGCTGAGCAGAGCGACCTGTGTGAAGCTAATCCCCGGGTGCAGCGAGTGTCGGGCGCGATGATGTGAGGAGCGGCAGAGACACGGCGCTGGATGAGAGGGGAGGGGACAGCGGCTCCGTGCGCAGCTGCCTGCTAATACCCGCGCTCACAGCGTCGCTCCGTGTCCGCGAGACACATTCCAAAGCCCTGCCTCCCGAACCCTGAGAACCGAGCGACTGTCCTCCATCCCTGCTTCCGTATCTTCGTCGCCCGCTCCGCTTCTCCTCCCCGATGACGCGATGATGGTAAAAAAGAAGAAGAAAAAAGATCCGGCGATGCTCTCTTTAATCCCGCCGCACGTCCAAGAAGACGTGCCTCTGGATCCGAGTACACACGCGCTCACGCACGCACACACTCCCTCACTCACTCGCTCGCTCACTCACACACACGTCTATCCATGCATCCATGTATCCATGCATGCACGCATGCACGGTTGAGAGACACTGTCACCGCACGAAGTGCCTGGGTCACATTCGGTGGCGGCAGACGGGGAGGTAGTGGTGCTGAGGACGGGAGAATGGCGCTCCCACGACCTGCACCCGGGCGGACTCCCTTCCTCCGCCGAAGATGGACTGTATTCCCTCGGAGAAAAACCTAGCGCCTCTCTAGACTAGTCTCTTACTACTGTAGCTGTGCTCACTGATCCGGACTGAGAGGAATGAGCTCAGAGCCATACAGCCCCACATACATAAAGCACGAGACGCCCAGAGTGGTAGCAAATGAGAGAGAGGCAGAGAAAAAGGGGAGAGGGAGGGGTGCGCGAAGAATTGCTGGGGGGACGTGTGTGTGTGTGTGTGTGTGTGTGTGTGTGTGTGTGTGTGTGTGTGTTGTGGTGTGTGTGTGTGTGTGTGTGTGTGTGTGGTGTGTGTGTGTGTGTGTGTGTGTGTGTGTGTGTGTGTGTGTGTGTGTGTGTGTGTGTGCGCGCGCGCGTGCACACGTATGCATGCATGTGTGGTGGTGGGCTCAACGTGCAGCATAAACAGTCTTCACTCCTTTTTAATGAGCACATGTAGACGCCCATTTCTTATTGTAACGTGGTGTAGTAGTAATACGCACAGAGTCATGGGCAACATCATGAGGCCTCCATACAGCTCCACGTCTGTCCAGCCTTTGGTAAAGCCTCCCCACATAATCTAATTATGGCTCTCGTTCGAACGCCATCACGATTGTTTCTGGTTGTAAAAAGAAATGTCATAGTGGATGCCCACTGTGAGAAACATTAGTCAGTTCAAAGGCCTTCTTGAAAACATGTAATATAATCACACCGTGTCTGTGGTTCCATTGAATTAGTGTGCACTTGTGTAACAATATGTAAGTGACATTTGGCATGGACTTTTCCTTTACCGTTCATTCCCCCCCCCCACACACACACACATATCTCTCCCCCTCTCTTTTCTCCCCCCTTTTTGTCTCTCGCTCCCCCATCCCCTCCCCGTACAGAAGAGATGTGTGTCATACTCCTCCGCTAGCCTCTAATTGTCTGGCCTTCCAGCAAAATTGCATCTCTCTCTCACTGCAGCTCGCTCTCTCTCCCCTCGCTCCCGTCCTCTCAATCCCTCTCCCCCTGCCTCCTTCCCTCTCTCTCCCCCTCACTCTCTCTCCATCCCCCTCACTCTCTCCCCCTCACTCTCTCTCCATCCCCCTCACTCTCTCCCCATCTATAGCCCTCTCTCTCCCCCTTACTCTCTATCACCCCCTCTCTCTCTCTCTCTCTCTCTCTCTCTCTCTCTCTCTCTCTCTCTCTCTCTCTCTCTCTCTCTCCTCTCTCTCTCTCTCTCTCTCTCTCTCTCTCTCTCTCTCTCTCTCTCTCTCTCTCTCTCTCTCAAATGTGGATGTTGGTTGGGATTGTGCGTGTGTGTGCATGTGCGTGTATGTGCGTGTGCGTGTGCGTGCGCGTGTGCGTGCGTGTGTGCGCGCGTGTGGTGTGTGTGTGTGTGTGCGTCTAAAAGCCGTAACTGTTTGCGGCGACCCCTGCTGGTTCAAGTGATAATTGCGGCTGAAGGGAATGCATCGAGATTCAAGCCTTTCCTCACCAAGTCACCAAGTTTGTCACTTGAGTTGACACTTGATAAACTTGGTGACTTCTTGACCAACAATGCATGGTAAAACCACGAGACCAACCACAAAAAAAACATAAATGTAGGTTTTCTTAAAATGTCCTCCCTTTACTGCACAATATCTGCTTTTATACATCAGTAATATCATTCTTGAATAGCTCTTCAAGAAATGGTATATTGCAAGAAATATGACATTTAGGTTGTGTGCATATGTAGTTGTGTGTGTGTCTGCCCGTGACTGTGTGTCTGTGTGCAAGTGTGCGTTTGTGCATGTGTGTCTGTGTGCATGTGTGTGTGCATTTGTTTTTGTGTATGTGCGTGCGTGCATGTGTGCGTGCGTGCATGCATGTATGTGGGGAGAGTGGTTGAGGTGGGCCTGGAAGGCAGATGGAAAAGGGGCGGCCTACGTCAGCCACAGCTTTCATCTTGACCAGTAGGAATCTCTGGACCACGCCCCAACCTCCCTTAAGACACACCCTCTCAACCCCCTCAACCCCCCCCCCCCCCAGCGCTGACCACCCCGTGCACCCTGAAAGACAGGTGACCTTTATGTGATCTGGTGATCTATCTGTGATCTATCTTTTACAGCCGAGGCTCATCCGACTTCAGACACACATGAACATTAGACTCATGTTCTTTGTCAGAGGGATTTTCAGTTCATTCATCTTGGCGACTTTAGCGTGTCTTCAGGGACACGTCTGTGCGGCTCACATTGGGTCTCATCGCAGAGGCGCCGTCGGTTTACCTCGCCTGCGGGTCTTGTGATTTGTATCATGTTAGCACCATGTGTGTGCTGGAGACCAAAGATTAACACTGACGCCCTGGGGTCCATGAAATGTCAGAGGAAGATTGCAAATGCGGCAGAGGGTAAACTTGAGGAAAACACAGGCCTAGGCATGTAGCGTGTAATGATGCATCCTGCTATTATCTCCAGATTGTCTTATCAGTGAGGGGGACAAACACTGCATACATCTGTTCGCTAATGGTTCCAGTGAGATCATCTTTTTCTCAAAGAGGAGTTTAACAGAAGGTACATTTTCGTTTGACTCTGTCTTGCGGTAGCCTTCTGAAGGCTCTATACACACTTTGTTTGTTTATCCTGCAATATGTGTTCTCCACTGGGACATTGGATACGATGTATTGATGTTGGCTGCGCACCTAGTCCAGAAGTCGGAGACAGAACCAGGGAAGGCTCATGATAGGATCCTTGGGTTTTTAAATGCGAAACGATGACAACACAAGGGCACCGATTCAAACATAGTTAAATTAGAGGAAGTCAGTGGTGACTTTATGTATTCATATGGTTTTTATTATGTAGCAATTATTAGCAGAGCCCAAATTGACCGTTAGCCTAATGTTTTATGAGACAGCAGGCGGTTTGGATTCATTCACACCATGTCTGATTGTTTCAGACTAAGGTAGTGAAATATTTATACCAAGCATTTCAAACTGTATTACCAAGCAGGGCCATAACTGAGTATGATAACTACCTTAAAATACTTTGGTACTCTGTGGGTAATAAAAATCTGCCCAAAGCTTTTGAATAATATATGGCAGCAAACACTATCAAAAACTTGAGATTGAATTGGACAGAACTTTGGTTATTGTTAATTATTGATGATTGGTTATTGTATTTTTGTTACTCTTTCAAAATCCCATTCAGCAAAAACGCCTATATCTGCCCGAAGCTTCTCTGGGCCTTCCCACATCCTGCGAGGTCTCTTTACATGGAGGTAGACCTTCATGGAAGTCAATCTCCAGAAGAAGATCCTGCTCACATGTTATGCTCATCGGTTTCAGTGGTTTGTCCAATGCCAATCCCATTAAAATTGGATCCAGGTTGTAAAATAAGATCATACCTGTTTTCTCTCCTCAAGTACATATTACATATAGTCCAGGTTTTGATTTAGCCCCTTCCAATATGTCACATACCACTGGCATCTACTGTAAATCTTTCAGAATGAAAAGGTTTGGAGACAGGTCGAGAGCAGCTCATTTAATCTCCCCAAGCCAACCTTCTACCTGACCAGAATACCACAACTGACCTGAAGGTTCTTTGTGCGACCTACCGGTGGGGCTTGAGGGGTCCTACCGGTGGGGCTTGAGGGGTCCTACCGGTGGGGCTTGAGGGGTCCTACCGGTGGGGCTTGAGGGGTCCTACCGGTGGGGCTTGAGGGGTCCTACCGGTGGGGCTTGAGGGGTCCTACCGGTGGGGCTGGAGGGGTCCGACCGGTGGGGCTGGAGGGGTCCCACCGGTGGGACCGCTGGGGAATTTCGCTGAGCAGAAAGCCTTTGACGACTTTATAAGCAAGGGATTGTTGATTTAGCAGCATTGTGATATGTGATGTACTGTAACTGTTGGCACTGCCAGTATTAATAATATAGAGACAGGAACCGTGTTTCTCTGATCCGAGGGCTTTTTGTCACGATTTCCAGTTTTTTTTGCAGAGCGACTCCAATTTCCGTTGTATGCTTTAGGTTGTTCTCAGCAGGGCCGTTTCAAGAGTCTACAGCTTGGAATGTCTTTAATAACCCCGGATCTAACAGATGAATACGAATAAATAACAATAAAACCTTTGCCCTGGATCTATTCATCGGTCATTCCGATCATGCATTCAAGCCCTAGAAAATAATATGATAATATTTTTCATTTGTTCGGTTTGGGTCCCCTGTGTGTCATTCAAGCAGAAGATTTACATCAAACTCCTTGGCACGCAAGCATCTGTGTGAGTGCGAGAGCGAGAGAGAGAGCGAGAGCGAGAGAGAGAGAGAGAGAGAGAACACGAGAGTGCAGAACGATCGAGAGAGAGAGAGAGAGAGAGAGATAGAGAGAGTGCGAGAGAGAGAGAGAGAGAGAGAGAGAGAGAGAGAGAGAGAGAGAGAGAGAACACTACACTGCATGAACTGCATCTTTATGTGTGTGTGTGTCAGTGTGTGTGTGTGTGTGTGTGTGTGTGTGTGTGTGTGTGTGTGTGTGTGTGTGTGTGTGTGTGTGTGTGTGTGTGTGTGTGTGTTGTGTGTGTGTGTGTGTGTTGTGTGTGTGTGTGTGTGTGTGTGTGTGTGTGTGTGTGTGTGTGTGTGTGTGTGTGTGTGTGTGTGTGTGTGTGTGTGTGTGTGTCTCTCTCTCTCTTTGTGTGTGTGTGTATGTGTGTGTCTAATATCTAAGGATGTTATTGACTTGATAATGGCCGCAAGGTGAAGAAAGTCTGTTCAGACTTGCAGAGACAGGGACATAATAGAAGGCTGCATATTGGCCTCTAACCTCTAGACATGGAGGTAAGCATCATATCAGCCTCTAATCTCTAGACATGGAGGTTCCAGCTGGTGATGGCTGATTGTGGCCAGCGTAACCTTCAGTCATGGTCTGCCATGATGTCTTGTCTCCTGTGCCAGGGGAACCCCAGCTGTTCTCAAGGTACAGGGTCTAAGCTAGATAGGGCATCAGTTGTGGAGTATGTTAAATGTCTATCTACCGCCGTCGGATTAGACGGATGGTCTCCAGTAAGACCTGGCCAAAGATCGTTCAGCCAATGGGAGGTAGATAAACAGGGGCATGATAACAAGGAAAATGTCCCACTTTCTGTAGGTTAAAGCCGTATCTCGCTCTTGTAATATATAACGGTAATTAGGGTTGTTTAGCAAATGTTCGCAGGTGGTTGTAAGGATGGATTACCAACTCCTAGTAATCTTCAAGTGTCTTTGGGATTTTTCTACCCAGTGTCGACAAAGTGAAATCTAGAGATTAGTTAACCCTCAAATCACACACTACTATGCTGCAATTTAAATGTACCTTGTTGAAGGAAAAATCCACAATTCAATTGGCACTGGGTAAAATGTCTGTAGGTCCTTCAAATCCAAGCAATACTGTGAGCTTTGTGTGTGTTGGAATTATGCAGATGGCACTGACCAGGCATATCATTGTCCAATTGATAGAAACAAGCAATAAGTCATAGGCTTTCATGGCAGTATGGTATTCAGATCTTTTCCCCGTTAGGGTGCAGTGACAGATCTACGTATGGCTGGTGGTAAAAAAAAAAAAACTTTAGGCTAAGGTTCACGTGTGGGTGTGAGTGAACCTGGCAACGTCCGGCGTCTTGAGGAAATCCTCCCATCTGCTGCATTGCAGATAAACCCTCTTCACTATGACCTGCCAGATCTTGCAGAAGCTGTAAAAGTGTACCTTCTGCAGCTAACTTCTCAAATGATGAATTCATCAAGAAAGCGTATTGAGGTAAATGTCAAGTAACTGAATACTCACACGTCTTCTGAATGTCATCACAATCCCACGTTGTGTTTCAAAGGACCTTTTACAAAGATGAGTGTGGTGAAAGGCACCGAGGGAAGAGCGCGCGGCACGTTATGTACACCTAAAGTAACAAACCACATGCCTGTCTGGAGCGACGGGTTTAGGATGCCTTTTTCAAGTCAACAGTTGAGCAGTAGGTGGCGGTTAGGGGGGGGGGGGTGGGTGCGGAGGTGGAGACGGCACCGTCAGCCAGAATGCAGAGCCTGGATGTGGGCAGGGAGAGACGAGAGCCCAGAGTCACGGGTGAGGGGCAGTGGGTGGGTGGTGTACATTAGGTGGTAACTCGCTAGGGTGGCTAGGGAGGAACGTTCAGAATGCAGCCCTTCTTTGGACATGGAGATTTATGGAAGGAAATCCAAATGAATGTGGGTTTAATAATAACATGAAACAACCGTTTTAGCTCACTTTGATCCACTGAAGGGATTTCTAGATAGCCGGTTACAAATGAAATAGCAGATGAAAACCTCTTTCTTTATGCGTTATGTGTGGTGACTCAACATGTTGACATGACCTAATGAGGAGAAATTGAACAGAGGAAATAAGAGTGCCCTATTAGCCTTTTGGCTCTAGCAAGGATGGCTCTGCTCAGCTTTTGCTTCTCAATGACTCAATCCTTACTACAGGCCATTTAACACACACACACACACACACACACACACACACACACACACACACACACACACACACACACACACACACACACACACACACACACACACACACACACACACACACACACACACACACACACACTCACACACATACACACAAACACACACACACACACACCAGCCCTGACACACACACATACACACACGCATCAGCTACAACACACACACACACACGATAATCATGAAAATGAGCTTGGAGCTTCACCTGAGCTCTCTGAGGTAGCAACATTACGCGTGTGACTCTGTCAGCATATCTCTACTTCCTGTTTACTAGTGATTCTCTCCGCTAGCGGCTGCAGACGGCAGATAACAGTTAGCACAATGCGCACAGGGAGATAAAGGTGCCACAGTGTTCACTTTGGCATCAGCAGGATAACTACTGTACGGCTGTGGGAAAAAAATAAAAGAAAGAGGGATGAAGGCGAGCGAGAAATGAGATGGTCTGACGTTTGAAATGGGCGAGATACCCCACCCTCACCATCGGATATTTAGTCCCTCCTGAGTGACAGGCCCTCACTGCTTTGTTTAATGTGACTAAGTTATTTTTTACGCCAACATGTCACTCTAAATGGCATTATGAAATGAATGCTGGCTGGGCTAATGGGAAGCAGAATGGGGTGCCACAATAATAATTAGCCTTCCATTCAATCACAGCACTTAGCTGGAAAATGGCACTCCGATTCCGGTTACTTTGAGTCTGTGTTCCTCTCTCACGTACTACGAAGTGAAACTAACTTCATCCTCAATATAGGCAAAAGAAAACTATTGGGCAGGAATGCTGAAGGTGTACGATAACATCAACGTCCGAATCTGCTTCAACACTTTGTAGGAAGCAACGTTTCCATCAAAGCGTCAACAGGGGCATGAACTGTTTCTGGTCATCTAGTCTGGTTTATTCCAAGACATTAGGATTTTATGAATTCAGCAGAAAGGCGATTTACCACTACAGAGTCTCAGATCTGTGGATTTATAAGCAACACCCGCTCTGAATTTGAGAGCTTCTTCTCCAATATTCCAATATTCCTGTATAGGTCCTCTGGCAGGGAGGGCAGGCTGGCTGTACACTCTGCGTCCTCCACAACGGATGAGGCAGCAATATTCAACAAGAACAGGGAACTCCTGGTGGGATGGGTTTAAGGCTAGATTTAAGCACATACAGTATGCACACACACACACACACACACACACACACACACACACACACACACACACACACACACACACACACACACACACACACACACACACACACACACACACACACACACACACACACACACACACACACACATAGACAAACAAACACACACACACATAGACAAACAAACACACAGGAAGCTCAGAAAAATTGAATATTTCAATGATTAATCCAAGTTGATTCACACAATGACCTGTAATTAATACAACACATTCACACACACACACACACGCACGCACGCACGCACGCACGCACGCACGCACGCACGCACGCACGCACGCACGCACACACACACACACACACACACACACACACACACACACACACACACACACACACACACGCACACACACACAAACACACACACAGACACACAAACACAAACATAAACCAGACTAATTCATATGAATGATGTGATGTTTATGAGCCCAAGCAAAGCTATAGGGCACCTCCTCATGACTGAAGAATAAAAGTTTATGTGCGTGCGATTATGCCTCCAGTTGGAAAATATGTCGTTAGGACAACAGTGTTATTATGCTCCATCAGCGGTGATAAACGCGGTTTCACTGTGATTTACCTGCAGCTGCTCCAGCACAATACACACACACAGTCCTGGTCATCCTCTCCTTGCATCATCTGCGTGGGTGTGGACGCACACACACACACACAAACCCACACACTCACACACACAAACACACGCACACACGTGAACATACACACGCATGCACATACATTTTTACGCATGCACACACAGACACACACACACACACACACACACACACACACACACACACACTCAGACACGCTCACCCACGCACACACAGGTGTGCCCTCGCACAGCACACACAAACATATATGCAAACACACGCACGCACACACACACACACATGAACATACACACGCATGCACATACATTTTTACGCATGCACACACAGACACACACACATTTGCACACATACACACACAGACGCACACACACACACAGACACGCTCGCCCACGCAAACACAGGTGTGCTCTCGCACGCACAGCACACACAAACATATATGCAAACACACACACACACACACACAAATGAAGGCAAACCATAGGAGTGCTGCATTTACACACAGCACACACAACCCCCCTGGAGAGCAACGTGAGGGAAGCTCTACTGTGCGGACCAGTGCTATCAATTTCTTGCTTCCAGTGCTCTGACAATATTGCCAAGTTCTGCCCTTATTTACACTTCCACTCCCCAGAAACCTGTAATTACAGATACGGCAAACTTGCTGACGTCCACAAGAGAAGGGGGCGTCCTAATGTATAGCCTCTTTAAGGAGAGTGTACTCTGTACAATAAGCTTCTATGACACAGAGCAGCCCTGTCCACATCAATAACATCGGCGCGCCACCCCCCTTATTCCCATCGCGAGGTGTTCCTGGATAGACACTTTTATAAGAGGCGACCACAGTGATTTTAGTTGCAGTGAGGAGGTAAGGGGACAGGCAAAATTGCCAAAGGACAGGTTGTGGACATTAGGGAATCTAACTCAGAACCTTTTGGCTAGTGGCAGTGAACTCCCTGGCCACTTGAGTCTCCTGCACCCCCCCCAAAGCACACACCTTGCATCATGGTCTATCATGTAATGTCCCGGGCCAGAGGGTAAGGCCCCAGGATTGGGAGCAGAGCAGAGAGTTGTGCAGCTTAGGGTTTGCGTGGCTCGGGTTGGGTCCAGAAGGGGAGAGGATGCTAAGGTGGGTGAACAGAAGGGGTGGGGGAGACTGGGAGAGGGGAAGTGTGACAGCAACAGATGGTCCTTTTCTGGACAGCCTCTCAGCGCCCTCCTGCCCCCCTCCCCCTGCCTAGCCTCCCCATCACCACATATGCTGTACGCCATCACTTGAAATGCCAGTTTTCACTGGCACATGCCCGGTCCAGGGGGTCCTATTTCCTGTTTATATTGTGTTGCCTGGGCAAATGTGAAGAATTGTGCGTGTGTGTGTGTTTGGTTGAATGTGTGTATGTTTGGTTGAATATGTGTGTGTGTGTTTGTGTGTATGTGTGTGTGCGCGTGTTTGTGGTGGATTAAATATATGTGTGTTTGTAATTGGTTAAATGTGTGTGCGTGTGTGTGTGGTGTATGTGTTTGGTTGAATGTGTGTGTGCATGCGTGTGTGTGGCTGAATCTGTGTGTGTGTGTGTGTGTGTGTGTGTGTGTGTGTGTGTGTGTGTGTGTGTGTGTGTGTGTGTGTGTGTGTGTGTGTGTGTGTGTTGTGTGTGTGTGTGTGTGTGTGTGTGTGTGTGTGTGGTAGAATGGGTGCGTGCGTGTGTGTGCGTGTGTGCATGTGTGCATGCGTGTGTGCGTGCATGTGTGTGTAGTTTGGCTATGGATGGTGTTTTTGTAGTAAATGTTACCACCTGTCTCTTTCCGTGAGTGCTGGTCCACTCTGGCAGGGTAGATTAAACCATTTCACTGCTGTATTTCCAGTCGCCATTTTGTCCAATCTAATGGCGAGTTATCCATGGTTCACCCTGACACTGAGACCCTTTGAGGGAAAGAGATGGGTTAGCTCGCAACAGATCATTAAAAGTTGTTGGAAAGAGGTGCGATTTGGTGAATTGTGCCTGACCAAGTGTGCCAGACAGACATACACGGAAACGCACACACACACACGCACACACACACACACACACACACACTGGGTGGTGTTTTCAGTACAGCTTATGCCATAGTGCCTATTTTTGCACTAGCGAACATTGCAACACCAGATTTCAAGCACTTGAAGAGGTTAATAAGCAATTTATTTTTGCTTTCAATGGGCACACTACCACGTTTTGTTAGCATTTACTGATTATTGAACTTTACTTCTCCTCGGTGAAGGTCTTTTTACATTTATATGTCGGGCATTTAGCTGACGCTTTTATCCAAAGTGTCTTACCGTCCATTTGTCAGAAGAAAGAGAAACAACAATATAAAGTAACGATGTCGGTACAGTAAAGATGTTCATAGAAACAAGTGCCAAGCACTTAGAATTACTAGGTTCCATATACACAACAAAGATGTCTAGGTTGAGACGCTGCACAAAAGTACTATTTTCAAGTGCCAAGGTCTTCTCATCTGAACCTTCTGCCCTCTGAGACAAACCCGTCGCACTTCATCCTGGTTTCTTCCCTAGGATTCGGGGAGCTTTCTTGCCCTCAGGTAAAATGGACCAGGCTTGATTCCAGGGACCTTGTTGGATCGAACAGCGTCTCCCTACAAAGCGCCAGGGATTGGACTCGCCATCACGCCTATGAAGGGAGAGGAATCGCGTGTATGTGTGTTTCAAATGATGCTTAATCTTTGGAGAATTTCCCCTCTGCATTGTAATTAAATCCTGTGCCTCATTTGAGTGACAGAAATAGTTTAGTTATCCACCAGGCAAAATTTATAATCATGAAGCTCTACTTAAATACATGCCCTTGGTAGTTCGCTCCACAAACAACGGAACTAATTCTGAATTAATAAGTAGCATGTGGGTTACATTAAAAACACACAGAACTGTTAAGCTGAAAAATATACTACAAATAGAGAGAGAGAGAGAGAGAGAGAGAGAGAGAGAGAGAGAGAGAGAGAGAGAGAGAGAGAGAGAGAGAGAGAGAGAGAGAGAGAGGAGAGAGGGAGAGAGAGGAGAGAGAGAGAGAGAGAGAGAGAGAGAGAGAGAGAGAGAGAGAGAGAGAGAGAGAGAGAGAAGAGAGAGAGAGAGAGAGAGAGGAGAGAGAGAGAGAGAGAGAGAGGAGAGAGAGAGAGAGAGAGAGAGAGAGAGAGAGAGAGAGAGAGAGACTTCCTAGAGACTACCATCTCCACCCTCGTCGCTTGAGTCCTCCCGCTCTCTGACAGCTGAGCATCTGGTGACTATGTTACATAACAATACAACTTATCCAGGTGGACAATAAGCATTGGTCATGGGCCGGTCTCTCCTGCTCTGACATGCTGGAGGCCGGAGACAGCAATGAGGACACCATTGCAACATCGGCACAGGGGTAAACCCCCCCCAACCCCCCCCCCCCCCGGCACTGGAGTTTATTCTGACAAGCCACGGTTGACTGTTCACCTCCAGTGTGCTCAGTAGCCAGACATGTTGTTGTCCCGGGTCTGGTACACACACACACATATAGGAGTGAGTCACCTTACCACGTTCACAGCTAGAAGAACCATGGCGGCACCGGACCCTTCAGTTCAGGCCGGGTTCTCCTCGTTGGGTTATGGAGTCCTAGTGCTTGAGCCCCCTGGTTCTCTGTGGTTCTCTGTGGTTCTCTGTGGTTCTCTGTGGTTCTCTGTGGTTCTCTGTGCCTCTGCGGTGTCTGACTGAAGACTGGGGGCAGCACCAGCTCAGCTCTTCCTTTGTTTTTTAAGGACTCATTCATCACAATAAGATAAGACTGACAGCATATAGTGTCGTATTTGTTCGGTATATATATAAACTTCTGTGGTCCATGGACTGAGAAAAAGTTGTGCAGGATAGTACCTATAGAGAAATCTAATGAAATCCCTCACCACATCAAGTCATCACAATGGCTTCCATCTGCCAAGCTCATCGATTTTGAACTGGGTGGAAAACAGCAGGTTGGCCTGGGCTGGATGTCTGCCGAACTCAATCTCCACTTGATGAATGTTCTCTTTCCACACTTTATTTCAATTAATCACTCTTTGATATGCTGCATTTTTTTAAGATTAGCTGATTTTAAAGACACCACGAAAGGAAATGACATACTCTCCCGCATGTTATTAAATTATTCAACAAAGTATGACTGATTGATTTAATTATTCAATGTCCAAAAGTATCCAGCATCACTTATTTTAGAACATAACTGTTTTGTTCACTTATTTATTCACTTCGACACGATCCAATCAAATCCCATTCCTTCTCCCAAGTTTTGTAAAAGATTATTTTTACATGCAAACACTCATACACATGTTGCTCAGAATCTCAAGTATTCCAAATGCATTATTCACCAAAACTGTATGTGCATAGCAAACTCATCCGATAATGAGAGGATGTCAACACCCCTGGGACTTCCCTGTGGGCTCTCATTTAAATGAATTCTCTCTCATTTTAATTCACTAGACCATCCAAAGATGTCAATGAGACTGATTGAACTGTTTTCGGGTCTTTTTAATGGTTATTATTATTTGTATGTAGAACGTCAATCGTTACGCCATAACTCAGATGTTTGTTCAATGCCTTGGTGTAAATAATCTGTCAGCGACTTGATCTCTGGAGATTTGCCCGGGATCACAATTGAGCAGATAACTCGAATCGTTATGTCATAATTCTTCTCAACAGTCAACTCCGCTTCGTTTAGATTATTGTATTCTACTGCTACACGTGACCAAACGATCGAGCAAGCTGATGGTAGACTCTAATAAACATGAACGGTTTGAGCCGTTAGTGCTTCGAACCTAGGATAATATACAACCATGTATTAACATTTTGTGCTGGTAAAACACATTAGGGGATAATCCATACCATAGCCTTTAAACTGATTACTCTCGCTAATGCATTTCACCAGTGGATTCAATATAGGGGACCCTTAAACCCCTTTCCATTAGCAGTGTATCTCTGACTAACATAAACTTTAGACATCTTGACGTACAAACTACCCCTTTAATACAAATGGATATAAATCACCCATTCCGCTGAAACAAACACAAGGATCCTCCTTAGTAAACATTTCTATTCTGCAGAAGTCATGAGTGTATGAACCTTGTGTATGAGTAAACACAAGGTTAGATTTACAGGTACTCAGGTTAAAGTAGTACCCTGATGCCTAGTTCCAGCTAGATGGATGGAGTTGGTATACATTTGAAATGGTGTTGATATTACTAAAGCGTAGGAGCCTAACCTAGAAGTATAGCTTCAGGACAAACTCCCCTTTCATCTCTAAGCAGAGGAAATGATTGGATAAGCCCCCCCCCCCCCCGGATGCGTTCAGTGTTTGAATGTCAAGCATTAAAACAACCTTGCTTTGGTTGTCGTGAAGACTGCGCCATGGATGTTTGAAAGTTACGGTACTTTGGGGGCTGGTTCAGCTCAGGTTTAATTTCAAACAATCTTTACGGAGCAAAAGGGTCAAATTCTTCTTTTGTAGATGTTGCAACAAAGTAAGCATTTCCTCAAGGTTCTTCCTGCTTGTGTTTTGCAAACTAAGTATATCTCTGCAGATCTTTCTGTTTCGTGTCTTGTACTGCACGTTTGCTTGGGTGTGTTGACCATTCATTTGTTTGTTCTCAATGATCCTTAAGAAGGGCTAATCAGCATGAAAATAAGACACAATCAGGATAACAATGGGATATTGAATACAATACCACCATTTGTTGCAGAATTTGGATTAGGATTATGGATATCATGCTGGGTTGGAATATCCATTATGGCAATAACGGTTCCTATTGAAATATTACACAACTGGTTTTCTTAGAAAAACATAAACGTGTTGTACCTGACAAAAAAACAAGCACAAAAACCCAATGTATCCATGCGCTAGCAAAGCATATAGGAACCGAGATGTCTGTGAGCAGATAGTAGCAGAGAACCAGCAAGCACATTACACCGCCGCTTTGGCAGAGAGGCTCGGGTGATTCGTTACCAAAATGATAACATTTAGGCCCTTCACGTACAGATCAGTGGGGAAAACAGCAATTTCCTTTCTGACAAAACCCCCCTTTTGTTTATCTTATACGGCACTTTGCAAACCAGGGTGGTTTCCCTGTCTGAACGGGGGACGTCCAGGGTTCGCCTCCTGGCCTAGCCTCTCATTAGGCAATCTGTGCAGACACATGTGCAACAGCGTCTGTGGGTCGGTGCTCAACCACAGCTATACATGCTGCACATGGGTGGGACTCCTCTGCGTGAACCTTTTGTAAAACATTGCAAAGACATCGTGACAGAGCTTGGGATGCAAATGCCAAAGGCGCTACTGTCATGTGTGCTGGTTTACATAACAAGGCGCGTATGGGTACCTATATGCATCCATATTCATAAGGCAAGCAGACATCACAGGGACCGTGGCACGCTCCGGAGACAATGCTTTTGGGGGAGGGATTTCGTGAAGACACAAGTCCCATCGCAATGTTTGGGTTTCGATTGCTAATCAAATCACTTAGGAAAAGGTCGCCAGTGAAGAGCAAACGCAGCTAAAAGCGACGGAAGGAAATTACACAAGGATGTTAGACTGCTGCTTAAGTGGCTTTGACTACTTAGGAGAGCGATCAATACAAATGCTTTGTTCTCACCTTTGTTTAGGGCCCTGTAGCCCAAACATAACAGCTGCTACTACAGGCTGTACAAATATGTGCAATATGTGCAATGTGAACAAGGAGAACGATCACAGACACTCATAACACCAATAAAAACAAAAGAACATTGGAGCTGTTTGTGTTTATTTCACTCTGTATGTCTTTATATTTCTGCCATCGAGCTATATTATTCGTGGAGCGAAATACCATTTGTCACGATATGTGGCATTTCATATTTCTTAATCGTAATAGTGTTTGAAAGTTTGTAAGTATGACTCTCGTCAATTAATTGCAAGAATGGACCACCCAACCTCGCCTGTTCCTGAGAACAGCCCCCATTTTACAAACCTTTTTACAATCTTTACGTTTGAGTTCGGCGGCAGCCATTCTAAATCGTCTTCCCTCTCAAAGGCAAACAGTGACACGTCACCACCACACCAACTTCCGACGCACACAAAGCCAAATCAGTTGATTCAACGGCGAAGAAATGGTAGTAAGGAGATAGTGATGTGAGATGAGGGAGCTCCCCTGCCCAGAGGCATGTGACGGCTAATGTTATGTCAGGGGGGCTGTGGTGAGTGGGCGACAACAGAATGAGACCGGCAGGGAGTAACTCAGGCTGACACTCACCCACGCTGCTTCGCTTCCATACCATGACACACACACACACATATACACACGCACATATATACACACGCACATACATACAGACACACACAAACACGCACACACACGTACACGCGCAACCACACCTATGCCAGTATCAACCTATATACCATGACTTAGACACAAATAGCCTATAGGGAAGCATCCTTAAAAACGCACACATGCAGGCTCACACATAAACACACACAGACACACAAACACCTACGCAGGCTTCCATATACCATGAACTGTAATCTCTCTATACTGTGGAATCTTTAAACACACACAGAAACACACAGGCACATACGCTCGCACACAGTACACACACCAATGTCAGTGTCTCCCATGCCATGGAGAGAGAGAGAGAGAGAGAGAGAGAGAGAGAGAGAGAGAGAGAGAGAGAGAGAGAGAGAGAGAGAGAGAGAGAGAGAGAGAGAGAGAGAGAGAGAGAGAGAGAGAGAGAGAGAGAGAGAGAGAGAGAGAGATAAACAGTGTGTGTCATGAGACAAAGTAGTCATTTATGTTAATTTATTTAGCAGCAATGTATTCATTAACGTGAGTAAGATCCCATGCCGGCTGTGGGGTTTGTAGTGCTGTGCTCTCCATTGTGTGTGTGTGTGTGTGTGTGTGTGTGTGTGTGTGTGTGTGTGTGTGTGTGTGTGTGTGTGTGTGTGTGTGTGTGTGTGTGTGTGTGTGTGTGTGTGTGTGTGTGTGTGTGTGTGTGTGTGTGTGTGTGTGTAGTACAGGGCCAGGCCATGCATGTTTCTCTCTGACGAACAGGAAGTCATGAGAATAGATAAGCAGCTCCGCTTACAGGAGACAACAGGAAAAGGGAAAAAAAAACGAAGCATTGACAGTGGTAAACCTCTCTACAAAGGAGCTTACGTAAAACCTAATACTCACCACGCAGCCCCATGGGACACTCAACTGGCCTCCCTCTCATCCCTTCATCCTCGTCCTCTCCTCCACATCCTCCTCCCCCTCCTCCCCCTCCTCCTCCTCTCCCCTCCTCCTCCTCTTCATCCTCCTCTCCCCTCCTCTCCTACTACAACACTTCACGCCTCCTCTTTATCCTCCTCTCCCCTCCTCTTCCTCCTCCTCCTCCACCCCTTCACCCTCCTCCTCTTCACCCCCCTCTCCCCCCCTCCTCCTCCTCCTCCTCCTCCTCCTCCTCCTCTCCTACTCCTCTCTCCTCCTCTTCCTCCTCCTCCTCCTCCTCCTCCTCTCCTACTACAACACTTCACGACTCCTCTTCATCCTCCTCTCCCCCCTCCTCCTCCTCCTCCACCCCTTCCTCCTCCTCCCTCTCCTCCTCCTCTTCCTCCTCCTCTCTCCTCCTCTTCCTCCTCCTCTCCCCTCCTCCTCCTCTCTCCTCCTCTTCCTCCTCCTCTCTCTCCTCCTCCTCCTCCTCCTCCTCCTCCTCCTCCTCCTCCTCCTCCAACACTTCACGACTCCTCTCTTGTACCCAGGGGGCCCGGGCATAGTGCATCTCGCTTTCAGGAAGGAGACTCATATCGGAAAACACAATTAATGCTTTTGACGGTCCTCAGCTCTGGTTTCCTCTAGCCTACAGTCTCACCACCCACCTGCCCCCCCCCCCCCCCCCCCCACACACACACACACACACACACACACACACACACACACACACACACACACACACACACACACACACACACACACACACACACACACACACACACACACACACACACACACACACACACACACACACACACACACACACTCTTCCCCACTACAGCACCAGTATAGGGAGAAGGTCTGGCTAGTGGTTGTGTCAGTGATGTAATGGACCAGGCCGGAGAGAGGGGCTGATCTGAGACCGGATGGCAGGACTGGGAGAGAGGGGGAGGGAGCTGGGGTTTTGGATCTAGTTTCTCATTACAAGAGCTGTGTATGATAAATGCTTATTTGAGCTCTTTGGATTTTTTGGAAGGGGTTATTGACAAAAAAAACAAAAAAACAAACAGGTAACTGTGTTTTATTTTCTTTCTATCTATTCCAACCGGCTGAAATAGCAGCTTTTCATTTGTTTGTCTGTATTACTGTCTGAAACATTGTTGGATTGGCAATTAAATACAAACAATCATTGTAATAAAATGGAAGTAAAAACATTATAATAAAGGACGGATAATCTCATCAGGCTAGAGAATGACAATTCACCAATCCGAGAGGGAAAATAACATCATTTGACGACAATACTAACCTGTCTTCATCGTCCTGATCCCTCATCCTATCTTTTAGAGCGTTTACTGCTTGTACAACACAGCATAAATGTCATAAAACAAGCTCTTCCGATCCCATTGAAACGCCTTGCGCTGGCATTCATCAATCGGGCCAATTTGCCATTTAGCAATGTAGTCGTCTTTCGCGGTGTAGATCAACTTCAGAAGCGCGGTGGAGCAGCCCGTAGCTCTGTTTGTCTGCGACGCCGTGCTATGACTCCAAGGTGGGACATCACTATGTTTCTGGCAGACTCATGTTCCAGGTAGAACCGGCCATCTGTCAAAATCCGCTTAAGCCCATGAGGCAAATACCGTATTCTCACAATAAAACATCAGACCTGTCACCGTATCAATTACGAACGTACTGCACACACGCCGTTCGATGTCACCACAAGAGAAAGGGGTAAACAGGGAGCCTTGGTTTGGGAGACGACGTGGGGGTTGACAGAGGGTGTACACGTTACGCCATAATGGAGGGCTCCATACGTCAATAATTCAAGCTCAAGGAAGAGTACACTCACCTTCATCATGATCCGGCCTTCACTGCTCTCCGGTGGATCGCCCACGGTGAGCAGGCTTAGGTTTGCGCCCCATATCGCACTGAGATGTGACTCTCTCAATAGGGCCCCCATCTGCATCTTAACACAATCTTACAGTCAAACTCTCAGGAACACAGACAGAAAACCATTTTTATTTGAACTAAAAGCTTCCCCTCGGCGGTGCTGCCAAGAGGCTGCGCCAGAACACACCCGCGGCCTGAATGCCGGCTGCCACTGTCAATCACGTGTTTGGTGATGTGTTTACAGGGAGCGTGGTAGAGAAAAGCTCAGGAACCATTTACTCATAAGGACAGCATTCCCACACCTCTCCTTCAGATGAGCAGCCAGGGAGTGAGGTTAATGTGAACTGGCAGGGTGTATGACGGCCTCCCGGGAACTAATGTGGCAAGAGACACGCAATCACAGAACATGTATGTGACGCCTGCTGATTCGGCCTGTTGACGTGTGGATGTGTTTTCATGGGTTTGAATGACTGGTGTTGTCTCTGTGGAGATAGGGTAGAGGCTGGCCCACGAGTGTGTTTCCTGCCACCCATTTCCAACCTCATCACTGAAAGGCACAGGCCAATAGCCATGGGGCTGATGATGCACATTCAAAGAGTTAGTAGCCACATGGCTGATAATGTTTATTCAAAGCGCGATACAATTTGAAACACATGGTCAAACAAACTCCCCAAAACACATTTTAAAAACGTTGGATTCAATGTTGGATCCTAACTAAATCCAAAGTATTTTCTGTTTCTAAACTGATAGTGGAAGTACAATCTGTACTTGGCAGCAGGGATAAGCATCGGATACCTGTCACTACTCCTGAACCGTTCGTCCTGTGTGGAACCCCAGCAGTCAGGCTTTCGGAGGCACGGTTGAAGAGAATGCCTTCTATCGCTTTCTGTGTGCACAAATCTTGCCGTCGCCTCACAGCGGTGTGGCAACCTTGTCTCGACACAGGTTAGACACACCTCGCAGTGGTTACATATCTTCTCACCTCGGGACCGCTACGTCAGCAGCGTGCGGAGCGACCGGGGAACATGTCGTGATAAGCACGTGTCCCCAGTGCCTCCAGGGAGCCAGGGCCTCCGTCGACGGATCGGTGTGACAGTGAAACATTTCATGACGAGGATACGAGAAGTCTGTGTCCATCTGGGGAAATGGTGTAAATCTGTACACATAACGACCCCCTCCCTTCCTCGTATCACTTTCATTCATTCAGACTCCCAGCTGTTCCAGGACTTGGAATATGGAGAAGAACCGCCGTGTGATTTAGAAGGAGACGAGGTATCAACGGGTGAATTACCAGAGCAGGGATTCGCTTTATTTCATGGGAATAAATTAAGCGGGTGAGTGTTTTCCGTCTCCAGTCTGCAGGCTCGTCTCCTCTTTATGCAGTCTTATCTCCCACTGTGCCCCGCGCTGGGTTTCGCTTATCTGCCATGACCCCAGGCCCACACTCATAATGCACAATAGAATTATATAGACATATGACTGCACGCACGCACACACCCACACACACACACACAGACACACACACACACAAACACGCGGCGAAGCACGCAGCACACACACACACACACACACACACGCACACACAACACACACACACACACACACACACACACACACACACACACACACACACACACACACACACACACACACAGCCACACACACACACACAGCACACAGACATGGATGCTTGCACACACACACACACACACAAGGGTGCACTCACAACCCCCCCCCCCACACACACACACACACACACACAACACACACACACACACACACACACACACACACACACACACACACACACACACACACACACACACACACACACACACACACACACACAAAATCATGTGCAGGTATTGGCTACAATAAAAAAGTGACTGACACGACAGAGAGACATAATAAATAGAGCTTGGAAAACTTTTTCGCCTTACAAGAGTTAATTCAGCTCTATGCAATATATCCTGTATAGCCAAAATATATACATAATATGAGCTATAAAAATGGTGGAGGTGTGGAGTTATTTTGGAGGAATTTGGGTTTGAGAGACAATGTTGTTGCCAAGGAAACGGCACGACACCTGAGGCGTCGCCATGGCAATGGTTACCAAGGCATGACTAGGGGGGGGGGGGGTGTAAGACTGGTGAGCTCGCAGGCAGACTCCATTTAAGTGAAGTCAGACACGCCTGTCAATCTCCCCCACTGCCTAAGTTCAAGTGAGAAGGATTTCACCGTGGCTAAAACCATTTCCTGTTGAGGGGGAGATTAGGTGAGGCCTAATACTCATCAGTCTGGATAAGCTGCGAGAAGCACTTGAGTCTTTTGACAAGCACCAATCATTGCTGTCATCGGGCTGGTGATGAGCGCCATCACAGTAATTAGCAGAAGACCGCGTAGGCGTCGGTTGTGTTGTGTACGTGGTTTGTGTTGTGGTTTGTGCCTTTCTTTTTGTTGCACAGAATAAGGGTGGGCATAGGGAATTCGACATGTCTCCCAATTGTCCTCAGTCTTCCTCATCATCATCACTCAGAGTTTGCCTTATTTTTTTACTTTACACTCAATTTTCGAGAACCGGGTTTTTTAAAGATATTTTTCACTGCTATGCTTTACGTACATTTAATGATATTGGCAGAAATATATAGGTTAGTATTGGAGGAGTAACTGGTATATGCTACACTAACTGTTAGCCCAGGTAAACCAGCCAGCCAAAGTTTGAGTGAAAGCAAACAAGATTGTGGCTGCTAGTCTTTTGGACCCTGCCATGTTCACTCACCTTTAGAGTTGCACTTGCAGGGCAGCTGAGAAGCTGAACCCTAACCCACTGCAGAATAAGGTGCAAGCGAGGCATCTTTGGGCGAGAGATTTGGAAACAAAAATAGCGTCTATATGCGTAGACAGTGCAGGGCACTTACATTGATTCAACACACTCTGCAGTCTCAGCTACAGAATCAGCACCATGGAGAGCAGCACTCTCGCTTCTCTGCAGAGAAGCTACAAGCCAGGATTAAGAGATCAAATTGTGATTACAAACAAAAAGCCAAGGTTCTAGAAGAATTCTCGAAAAAAAAAACAGCATTCGTCCTTATCAAAAGAGGAAATATCTCTCCCACTAACTATATAACAGCATCCCCTACCCATGCATTCTCCTTCTGTGAGGGAGGGCAGAACTAACATTGGCAGGGGGACTCCGACCAGGAAACAATAAAACATTTAGAGAGCATTTTATTGAGTTGAGGATTGCAATCAGCAGCACCAGATGCTCCCGGTGGTTTCTCCGTCAGCCTTCCTCCTCTTCTTGTTCTCTGATGCAAATTAGATTGTAAGCATTACATACGAGTCTAACTCTGTAAAGATGGCCGTTTTAAAAAAGCAAGCCACATGAGTGATGATGGGGTATGTTATTACCTTAGCATTATGCGTAATTATTTTCTGCAATATTATTTTCTTGGACTGAGAAAGCAGGCTATTCACCTTGTTATTCCTACAAAGAATACAGCTGCTCTTATGGTTGAAGGAAAATAACCGGATCACCTCAGCGTGTTGGCAGGAGGTTTGCTCAGAAGCCAGCTTAACACCGGAGTATTTGACAAAGGATATCATTGGGAACAGGGGAGTCACAGAGTCACACAGGGGAAGGATTGAGACCTGCACTGACTTTGAGAATAAGTAACCAGGTGCTACTGTCGAGGGTTGGTGCAACAAAGCAGAGAGACAGAGATAGAGAGAGAGATCAGGAACCAAATTATACCTTCAGGTTGTGATATATCCAAACATAAATAATCTTCTCACAAAATATTTTTATTTTGAAAGTAAGGTTGTTAATTTTTCATCTCTTATCCCAATGAGCATCCCAGTGACGCTGGTGTCAATCAAAGCGATATCAGTAGAGGAGCAGCAACAAAACGCATCAAATTAAGTTCAGGTGTGTCAGGAGTCAGACTCTCACCTGGGTGAGACTCACATGTCTGAGACATGTCATACCGGTTTGTCAGGGCTCACCTTGGGAGAATCACTCACCTAGTCAGACTCACCTGCGTGAAACTCACCTGGGGGAGACTCTGAGTCATACCTGTGTGTCAGGACTCACCTGGGTGAGACTGAGTCCTGCCTGTTTGTCGGGGCTCCACTGGGCCCCACTCACTTGGGTGAGAATCACCTTTGGGAGATTCTGAGTCATACCTGTTTGTTAGGGCCCACCTGTGGGAGACTCACCTGGGGAGGCTCACTCACCAAGTGAAGCTCACCTGGGTGAGACTCAACTTGTGGGCGACACTCCGGTTGAGTCCCACCCGTTCGTTACGGGTTGGTGAGGTGACGGCTCCTTCCGACTGACGGTCCCTTGTGCTGCTCGTCGCGCCTCCGGCGTTCCTGGTTAGAGGAGCGTTCTCACTCTTAATTATCCCGCCTACACGCGGAGGCGGACGGGAGGAGATCGGAGGAGATTAGCCGTGATATAATGTCTTGTGACACTGTGTCCTTCACGTCAGCACCTCAGGCGTGGGCCGGAGACACATGAGCTCTGGAGCACACACTTACATAAATACACACACACACACACTTACGTGTTCACTCTCTCACACACACACATATACACACACACACACAAACATACATTGACGTGCACACTCACAAACAGGCTCGCACACACACAAGTCAAGGTGCGCACTCACA
>OLKM01003116.1:0-5000 GCA_900291075.1 Melanogrammus aeglefinus | reverse complement strand
CACATGCATATAGAGAGACAAAGACAAACAACATACACAATCGACATCCCACCCACACTAAAAGGATATAGCATCCCCTATTTTTCTATAACCCCTGGCACAGGCTACGTCATATCACATAGTGGGCATATCTGTGATGTAGGCTAATGATGTCGATACAAACATGCTTCTCTCTCACACACAAGAGCACACGTACGTAGCGCATATGCAAAATCCTTACCTCAACTCAACTCTTTTTTTTTTTATCGAGCTCATTATTTTCCTCTCTCAGTCACTGTGTGTGTGTGTGTGTGTGTGTGTGTGTGTGTGTGTGTGGTGTGTGGTGTGTGTGTGTGTGTGTGTGTGTGTGTGTGTGTGTGTGTGTTGTGTGTGTGTGTGTGTGTGTGTGTGTGTTACTATGCATGAACGACAAACATGCAAGCATGGCCGCTTGCTGGTGGGTTGGTTTTTGATTGCTGCAATGTTGTGAATAGCATTGTCTCTCATGTGCATAATCGTATTTAATGCTGCTTGCCTGGCCCATGGGTTGGTTTGTTCCTCAGGAAGTGGGCCTTGCACAAACACACACACACACACACACACACACACACACACACACACACACACACACACACACACACACACACACACACACACGCGCGCGCGCGCGCTCACACGTGCACGTAAATACGTGCTCACACGGCGCACGGTAAATACGCTTCTGCGCATGCTCCTGGAATCCCGGAGGAACCGTCTGGCAAGCAGATGGAGGACGCTCCTGTCCACCATCAATCATCACACGAAGAAACCAGTGCTGAGAACACCCTGCCTCCCCTGGCCATCAGATAAACAGAGAGAGAGAGAGAGAGAGAGATGAGAGGAGAGAGAGAGGAGAGAGAGCGAGAGGAGGCGAGAAGCGAGCGAGCAGAGAGAGCGCATAAAATAAGATAATAGACGAGACCTGAGCGAGGGCGAAAGGAGGAGACAGTAGAGGAGGGGGCAAAGGGGGAAGGGAGATAGTAAGTGTGTGTGTGCTGTGCGCACGTGCGTGTGCGCGTGCTGTTGTGTGTGTGGTGCGAGTGGGAGACAGAGGAGGGAGAGAGAGCGAAGAGGATTGAAGTTGTAATCCCCTTGGTTTTTATTGATGTGTAGGTAGCATACATTTGCCCATGTTCCTAAGTAACTAACGTAGGATAAGCACATTTATCCATCAATCCTAGGCTAAGCGTTTGTAGCTTAGCATATTTCTACCCATTATCCTAGGTAACGGACGTAGCTAGCTTAGCATACAATAACTCACTTGCTCCTATTTTAAACTATTGTAGGTTAGCATACATTTATTCCATCATCGTATGTAACCTTCCGTAGGATAGCATATGTTTAACCTATCATCCTAGGCTACCATTGGCATTTTGTAGCTTAGCTAACATTTTCCCCATCATCCGATGTAGAACATGTAGTTTAGCATACATTAACACATCATCCTATGTTACCTCTCATGTGTTAGCAAACAATAACGCATCATCCTACGTTAGCTTTCATAGCTTAGCATAAATTAACTCACCATCCTATGTTAGTTTCATAGGTTAGCTGTATTAACTCATCATCCTATGTTAACCGTTCATAGCTTGGTATAGATTACACATTTATTTCTATGTATGAATAAATGTGTGCGTGTTTAAAATGTCCATTGGTGTGTCTGTGTGTGTGGTCGTATGTTCAATGGTGTGTGTGGCGTGTTCAATATGTGTGGTTCCAATGGTGTGTCTGTCCAATATCGTGTGTGCGATCAATCGTGTGTGTGTGTGTGTGTGTGTGTGTGGTGTGTGTGTGTGTGTGTGTGTGTGTGTTGTGTTGTGTGTGTGTGTGTGTGTGTGTGTGTGTGTGTGTGTGTGTGGTGTGTGTGTGTGTGTGTGTGTGTGTACTGGTTAATATTCTGGATGGCACGCTCACAGCTGTGGAGACATCTTCAGAGTGTTTCCGCGTCCTCCCCTGATAACGGCTCGCTTGAAGGTCTCAGTAATCCTGTGCCACCACCCACACACAGACACGTGGCGCATGGCACACACACACATGCACTCACCCACACACACACACACACACACACACAACACACACACACACACACATCGATGCACGCTGTGCAACGCACAACATGCAACAACACACACACACAACACACACACACCCACCACACACACAACAAACACACACACACACACACAGCACAACACACACACACACACACACACAGAGCCACAACGCAAAACACCCATGCATGCGTGCAAGCGCAAGCACACGCAAACACGAGTACAGGAGTTTACTGGCTAACATCAGTACTCACTACCTCGCAAAATCACATAAAAAAATGCAACAGATCTTTGAAACTCAGAGAAGGAGACTGGTATTGTAACATTTCTCACATTCATATGTCGTAGACTCCTTTCCTACTCAAGCAATACCGCAATTAAGAGAAAAAGTATATTGTTTTGCACTTTCCTTGCGGATATGGCTGGGCGATTGTAAGCAAAGAGGGACAATATTGTAAAAGTTGGTTCCCATGAATTTTGCTTTGGTCCAACTCTCTCCACAAGTCCCTTTGGAACTAGGGATTATGCTTGCCTTCAAAAGGTTTTAAAATATAAGCGGTTGAGAATGAAACGAAACAAGAGGATAATAACACATCAAAAAACAAAACTATAATTTTGTGAAAAATGGTTTTATAAAACAATTTTTTTTGGGCAATGCAGAATATATGGAAGAAGGTGGAAGAAATAAGGCTTTGTGTTTAACTGATGCTGTATACACCGCATGGGGTCAGAACAAGTCATTAAAATTGCAGCAGAGAAGGATTCACAAATGTATTCTGTGATTTATGTATAAATTACTCTCTTCTCACAAATACATTTCTGATCCACACACAAATGTGTCTTGTTATAAATAAATGTAGTATAAATCCATGAATATATGAATTAAAAAAACATTTGCAATTTTCGTCAAATGTATTTGGATGTTGTTATATTTATATACAAACTGTTAAACTTGAATTTACAAGACGCTTTCAATTGTGAACTTGTTTGCAATTCTGTGTGAACTGGGCTGTATTTATATGTGGATTTTTAAGACTCTCCTGACGTGGCTGTGTTCACAAATGCATTTTTTTCAACAAGGAACTCTGTAGCCAATCAGATGCCTCCCTCGTTTTAGCCAATGACATGACTGCAGTGACTGGGTTTTTAGATTGTCGGTGCCGTTAAAGTAGCATTAATAATCGTTTACTACTTTAACGGCACCGCCATCCCAAAACCCAGTCAAAACTGGAATGGAATGGAAAAAGTGTGTAGTTCAAAACGTGATGCAGCTTTTACCTCTTGGCCACCTAGAGATTGTTATGTGCGATCAATCAAAAACCCCAGGTTACTTCCCCATAGACATATGATTTGACCGAGGGAACCGGGAGGCTGGACTTATTCTTCAGAGATCGGGACTGATTGGCTGAAAACAAGGGAGGCATTTGATTGGCTACAGAGAGTAGCCAATTAGATGCATATGTGAATCCAGCCACTCAGGAGAGTCTCAAAAATCCACATATAAATACAGACCAGTTCACACACAAATGCAAACAAGGTCATAAATGAAAAGCGTTGTATTAATTCAAGTTTAACAGTTTGTATATAAATGTAACAACATCCAAATACATTTTGATGAAAATGTTTTTTTTAATTCATATATTGAGCGATTTTGTCACAAGCCGACCGTAGCGGTTGTGGCAAAGTGGGGAGACGCACACAATTGACTGAGTTTGTTAACAAAAAGGTTTATTATAACCTATAACTTAACAGTGAATATAACATAACATAAGCTATGGCGTGTGCATTCAATCTAGTCAGTGATGGAAGCGGGTATGTACGTAAAATTGTATGGGTGTAGTGTTGTAAGGTGTAGACATACCTAGGATACAACTAAACCAAAAGACCAAAGGAACAAACAATAAGTGGTGCCTCCCAAAGGAGAACCACCCCGACACTGCGCTCACAGGTCTACTTAAATAAGCCCAGCTCAGGTGTCAATGAGCTCGTTCGGCTCCCCTCGTTAGGGTTGTGACAATTTATATTACATTTATTTCAAACAAGACACATTTGTGCGTGGATGAGAAATGTGTTTGTGAAACTTATTTTTGTTAAGGGATTTATTTTACATTTATACATACCGATATCCATTTGTGTGTGCATTGAAATGTATTTGTGAGAAGAGAGTAATTTATATATAAATCACATAATATGTATGAATCCTTCAATCCTTCAATATTTGTGAATCCTTCCCTGTAAATTCATTATTAATGAGACTGTTCTGACCCCATAACCCCCTGGCCTGGCCCCACTGAAATATTAATGATAGGACTTCAACAAATAACTTGACCTATCTGTGTTTACAAGCGGTTTTGGCACCTCAGTCCACCACATGTGAAACCGCAAAACCTTCCGAGCACTTGGGAAAAATCGGGCCTGACTTTTATCACAATACACATGTCGACGCACACATCCACAAAAGACCTCCCCTAGCCGCTGGTTCTGCATGACAAAACACACCCACACCACACACACACACACAACACACACACACACACACACACACACACACCAGCTGTGCACACACAACACACCCACACATCACACCACACACACACATGATGCTACACACACAACACCACACACACACACAACACAAACCACCCACACACCTCTGAAAGCTCTCTCAGAGGCCCGACCACAGAGAAGAGGTTCCAACACAACGAGAACCAAGGACATAATTAATATTCTGGGCACCAAAGATGGCCAAGTTGCAGAGCATCAAAGAAGAATATATTTGAGCCCTTGACTGTATGCGGCGCTGCTGGGGCTTGGCTCTGACGGCATGAAGAGAAGAGAGATTTATCTCTCAGCACTTCCAGAAGGTCTCCAGGAAGAACTCACAGTGTGCCTGATGCTGCCCTGCTGCGGTCACCCACACACGTTCCTTCT
>OLKM01003115.1:0-43682 GCA_900291075.1 Melanogrammus aeglefinus | reverse complement strand
TATGGAAATTCCATGAATTGAATCTTAATACGAAGGATTCCGTGTTATCTGAACAGATTCACAACGCGTGTGCAATTTGGGGCTAAACAGTGTGCCAACCCCTGGCCCCCTGCTAGATTAGCAAAGGTGGGCTCTAACTGGCATGCGTAATACACTACGAAATCCAGTACAAGAATCCAAGAGCAGCAATTGCAATGCTGAGCGCCTTACAAAGATTACCTGTGAAGCCTGATGTAGAGTGGTGTCAAACCCATACAGAGGTCCCTACCATGGAGACGTTACCTCTACTGCTCAGAAATAGCATAAAGAAACAGACAGAGATCTCTGTGTTAAGAGTGTTAAACAGCTGGTGTTAACGGTGGCTGAAACACATGTGGCAGGAGAGTCAGAAGCCTATTTCAGACGGACCTTAAGAGCTCAGCATGAGGAGAAATTGTCCGTATTGGGTTACCGGTGGCTAAGTGCCTGATAAACTGAGAGACCGCTTATACATGAATTGCATCGAGCAACCACGCGGAATGTAATAATGAATCCCTGCGCCCAGAAGTCATTCTGGTTGGCCTACCTTAGAATGAACAGTACTTGAACGATGAAGTGAATCAGTGTACTATTTGTCAGCAGCAGCGTAGTATGCCTACTACCGCCAAGTACATACATGGAATGGTCTTCGAGCTCCATGGAAAAGAGTACATCTTGATTTTGCTGAGACCACAACGCAGATGTTTTAGTAGTGATGCATGCCTACTATGCTAGATGGGCCAGAAGATAGTTCCCATGAACACTACTACGTCATCTAAGACAATTGAAGCACTGAGAGATTTATTGCAGCTTATGGGTTACCTAAAGAGGTTGTAACTGATAACGAACTCAGTCGTATCAGAAGAGTGTTGAGTCATTCTTTGGCTAAAAAATGGAGTAAAACACATCAAATCGCTGCATACATCTGCAAGTATATGGTTTAGCTGGAAGATTGCGTTCCAAAATCTTAAGAAATCCTTGCAACCTAGAGCCATTGGTGGTTATGACGCTTTGATCACTGTGTAGCAAATTTTCTGGATTGGATACAGAAACACACCCCATACTAAGCAGGAAAGACCCCAGCCCTGAGCTTTTCTGGAGAAGACAGGTGCGAACCAGGGTTGTCGCTTATCAAGCCAAGAAGTTCTCTCAGAGAATGCAGACCAGAAGTCTGAACCAGATCTTCCCCGTGTTAGTTTTTCACGGTTGGTCAACACGTGTTGCTATAAGAATTACAGGGAGGGGAGAAATGGTTGAATGGAGTTTTATGTGAAGTTGTTGTCTGGTCCACATACAATGTGAAGTAAAATGGAATATTGTGTGAAAGACATGTGAACCAGATGTTTGGGTGTCAGGGAATCCAAACCATTGGAATCAAATGACTCTTGTGATAGAGCAACTTGCACATTTGATGATTCTCAATGCAGGACACTGATGTGTCAGAACATCCTGAACCACAGGTTGTGGAAGAACGACCTTTGGAACCACCACCGCCAGTTGTGGAAAGGACACTCGTCCTGTGAGAGGACAGACGTCCTCCGGATAGACTGGACTTGTGACTGAAATGAAGAAGATGGTTAAAAAGAAAGAAAATAAATCTAAAGTAATGTATGGTATACTGTTGAAGGAAATACTGTACATGGTATGTAAAAGATAAATTATATATATATATATATATATATATGGAAAAAAGAAAAGAAAAGAAGTTTAAATTTACAAGGGAGAGCTGTGTGTTCCCCAACACAGAATTGCCAGTGTGGTAAATCGGTTATTATGATTGGTTGCACTGAAGTGTATATAAGCAGAAATCACCACCAGAGGGGCTCTCTGGTTACTCCGCTCTGCCAGATAGCTACCGCGCGATAAGTTACGGTCTTCAATAAAAGTGAATTCTAAGTCCAATAGTCTGTCGGTCACTGTTGGTTCCTCTCAAACAGCACTTAAGTAAAGTACACAACAACCTCCTCTAATATTGGTTGGTCTTGTGAGCACGAGACCATTGTCCCAAATGATCACATAATGTGATAGTGTTGCAAGCCAGGATGGTGTTGTTGGCGGTCCAGGAGGATGTCTTTTAGACTTCCTCAGGAAGTGAGGAGACGTTGGGTGTTGTAAGACCCAAAGGACAGCAATTGCCGGTGTGGACAAGCCCCTCCGAACCCAATGCCGCACAGAGTGTAATATTCCCCCCCCCCCGGTTGGCCAAGAACCCTGAGATGTGCTCTTTTGGCCAATGATGTTACGGCCTCTTTTGCCTCTTCGTTTGTGCAGGTCTGAAGCCAGCCTCATCCAGGAAGAGGTTACTCCATGAGGCTGCTGCCATCGCGGTCCAACTGTAATATCCTCTGTGAAAATGTAAAATGCACAGCGGTGTTCGAACAACAGTCATATTCAGGTAGCACAAGTATGTCCAGAAGTAATGTTAGGCCACTGAGCAACACAGATGTCCACTAACTGTACTGTGAACATGATGTTATACTTACTTGCAACATACTCGTAACGTAGGTCTTTGTTTCACCGCATAGTCAGGGCCGGATTTAACAATTTTCGTGCCCTGGGCAAACAAGGCTCAAGGCCCCCCCCCCCGCCGCCGCCAAACCAATCGTAAAGTCCTTACATCAGAAACTTGGTGGCTGATGAGTACTTAATGAATGTGTTCAATTGTCTTGAACAGCAAACAGCTAGGTATGCGCTTAACTTAAAACCATAGAACATTTTAAAAATGCAAAAATGTGAAATTATCACCAGCCATGAAGCAGGCAATTAGTGTGTTTTTAGTAAAAATAAACCATTGGCTACACTGTTGCATGTAATTTCAAAGTCAAGATCATGTTTATTGTATCACAATTCAACATTTGATGTTGATTACTTCACTACTATATATCCTTATTATTTTATTTAAACAAATGGACCTTACAACTGGCCTCCTTTAAAGACTTGAACTTCAGAACTACACAAACATTATGAGGCCCTAATGACCTATCTTTAACTTTTAAAACTTCTCTCATTAGACACACATTTATTAATTCAGAAACCATTCCAACCATATAACCAGATCCAGCAGTAACAATTAACACACTAGAATTCTACACCCATATTATATCAAATTCATATACACTACCTCTACTATAATTATATCAATTCATACACCATATATATCATATAAATTCATATACACATATTAGCCTAATTATTTACTTACATTAAAAACATATGGACTAACTCAAACCAAGTAATGTCTTCACAACTGTCCATTTTTGAACACTGAACTCATGAAAAACAAACAATTAAATGATTAGGCTAATGACCTATCTTAGCTTCTTAAACTCTCACTACACATCTAACACAGTTAATTATGTTCTCCAAGAAGATTTACTCAGTGCGCCTTCCTCCTAGACTTCAAATATGCAAACTGAAACGGCGACGAAAAATCGCGCGAAGGGTGTCCCTGAGATGGCAGCGTGACGATTTTGTCGCGAGTGTATTTATTTGGTTAAGAATCCCAAACCAATCAAATCCGTCGAGGGATGTAAAACACTTTCAACAGGATAGCAGGTGGTACTTATCAACACTACGAGTGTTTAGGGCGGGACACCGCGCGAAATGTCGTCCAGATAGAGCACGCGCGAGCGACTCACTTCAGGGTTGAGCGACATCGCTGGACGCGCGCCGACGTGTCTGCTCTGCTGCACGTCCAGGACAGGCTCAATGAGAAGTACACATCATAAATCACTTTTCGAATTGCAATAAAGTTTCCTCACATCAAAGGAAAGTAATGGACTGCGTATAAGTGATTATTTGTCAACCACACGTTTGTCAAGGCCCCTTTTGATGTCAGGGCCCTGGGCAAGTGCCCAATTGCCCTAATGGTTAATCCGGCCCTGCGCATAGTTGGCTCAAAAGGGAACCTCTATTAGACTGGTTTCATTCGCATATTTGGCCGCCGGGAGAACTCGTCTCTTGTTGGGCAAGCTTCGACATATCAATGTCTCAAAGTTGACATTATCCCAATGACTTTGTCTCGATCTCCCGGAACTCTGATGAGGTTGTTGTCACGAAACCATATCCACAATGAGGGTTTCTTGTGCCGCTGTAAATATGGCAACCCTCCAACTCTATGTGGCATTCTTTCAACTCTAAGAAAGAAACATGCGTTGTCATTGAACGTTTTTACCAATACAGTAACATCTGTTTACATGTAAAACTACAGTAATACTTTCAACAGGCTTGTAAAACGTTAATTGTGACCAAAGAAAGACAAATAGAGTACAATAACCTGTTGTGTTTGTCTGAATGCCCTGAATAATGTGGCCACGAGAACCTACTCAGGTTGGACCGGACTCTTAGTCCGCTTCAGGCCATTGTCATGCATGGACAATGACATGGTCAATGACTGTTGCTCGCATCTCGTTCCGAATGACTAGTGCGAGGTTGTCTGGCTCTCCTTCCTGACCTCTCCTCTCCCTTGTTGCCTCCTCTTCTCTCTTTGGCCTGCTTCTCCCCTCCTCTGATTGGAACCTCCTCTTTCCTCTTGTTGGCTGCCTTCTCTTCCTCCTCTGATTGAACTCCTCTTCGGCCTGCTTTCCTCCTCCTTGATTTGAACTCCTCTTCCTCTGTGGGCCTGCTCCTCTTCCTCCAATGGCCAGCTCTTCTTCCCTCCTCTCACTCGAATTCCTCGTCCCCTGACATCTGTCTTCATCCATTGTGTTGTTTGGGAATCTTCAGCCACTGTGCTTTTATAGTGTGATCACAAGCATTAGCAAACAAGTGTCTTCAATTTTGAGTCCGTGTGTGTAAATAAATGACGCCAGGTGTGTTCATTGTGTTCAATATTGCTGACTGTGCCAAGCATTTTGCATCACCTGAGCTTTCATTTGATAATATGTTCTTTTAGCAAGGAAAAATGTGTTTAGATTTTATGAGAACGGAGGATTGTGTTTTGTGATTGTGTCTCATGTGCAAATGTGTATGATAATTGGAAAATGTGGCTGATTTAGTAAAATGTGTTAAGACAATGTCATTTGGTTAGAGGATTGGCTTTTTGTGTTTTAGCATTGAGAAAAACTGTAAATAAGAAAAAATATTGAGTGTGTAAAAATAATTTTATTGTTTTACCTTGATGAGGTTGTATGCTGTCTGGAGCTAGCTTTGGTATTGACCTGACGGGACCATCTCCACAAAAACTGTGGATGGGCTTCCAGTACATTTTAACAGCACAGATTACTTCTCAAAATGGGTTGAGGCTTTCCCATTAAAGAAAGCTGCAGCTGAAGTGGGACGCCACATCTGCTCGATTATTTATAGACATGGTTGTCCCAAAAGAATCGTATCTGACCAGGGAAGAGAGTTAATGAAGTATGTGCGTTTTAATAATGCTATTGTAGGAAATACAATTCAGGAATTATTCATTTCTGCTTGGAATGTATTTTTTTTTTTTACTGTTTTTATTCCAGCTCAACACCAGCCTTTGCAGTATTGTGAGCTATTCCAAAGAAGTGTGGACACTGCCTACTCCATCCCAAACCAATGGTCTGGATGAGAACACATTGATGAAACCTAACTATTTATTACACTTTTATTTGAGTGTCATTTGTTCAGCGTGCTACAGAAAACATAATGCTTTTTAGTGTCTTTAAAGCATAAACAATAGGGAGTTATTTGTGACACATGTATATATATTTAAATATACTATGTGTGTGAATACTTTTTGTAATGTATTTCTTTTTATCACAAATTATACATTTGGTAGTGTACCATGATTTATTTACTCACAGAATGGATTGGAGTTATAAAAAAAAAACCATTGTTTCTAGGGAATGCAGAGGACTCTGTGGAATGTGGTCCTTTGCCGAAGAAAATGCAGATGAGCTGCATGATTGAAAAGATGAAGTATAATGTAAAATATGTGCTTTGATTATTAATTGACTCAAAAAGTGATGGTGTAACAATACCATACAATGTATCTCATTGTAAATTGTAATGCTCTTTTAATTGTTTTATTTGGTAGGTGCAGTTGGTGGGCACATTTTTAGTGTGCCCAATATGCCCATCAAAATAAGGCTGTATATATTATTGCAAGATTGGAGATCTTTTTGTGGTTTTTATTATTGGATCTTTTGAATAATTATTATCTATTGCATATATAAACACATTGATTATTATCAATTGATTATTGATGTTTTTTTTGTTCATTGCACATACTGTACCGCTGAAATCTTCAATATACGTTATAAAACAGCATCAACAGTGTACATAGGGTGAGTAGTGGTGTAAAATAACGTGATTCTGCAGTGGGAGCATTATTTGATAGAGGTGATTGGTCTATCCGCATACTCTACCCCTGCTATCTTAAATAAAGACGCTATAAAACAAGCATCAAAATATGCTACCCATATTCATAGTGTACATAGGGTGAGTAGTGGTGTAAAATAACGTGGGATTCTGCAGTGGAGCACTTATTTGATATGAAGGGAATTGGTCTATCTCACATACAGGACGTACTCCTGAATAATCTCTCAATAAAGATGTTATAAACGAGCATAAAAATATGCTCCCCAATTTCATTACAGTGTACATAGGCTGAATAGTGATGTAAAATAGCGTGATTCTGCTGTGGGAGCATTATTTGATAGAGGTGATTGTTCTACAAGTCACATAAGCATTTTCTGATGGGTAGCATGATTTGATAGACTCCGCTATCGAGTCGCACTACGGTAGCAAAATCTGACAAGGGAGCAGAAATTGGTAGAACACCGGCTGTCCGGTGTTCTGCCCGGTGTGGTGGGGGCCACACCCCCACCCTCCTCTGCCGATCTTGCGTGCGAATCCAAATTGTGCTACCTATGGACCTAGTAGCACAATTTGATCTTGAAAATTCATGATCCTTTGTGCGCATCCATTCATGTCTGCTACCTTTTTGGCTGATGGTGAGTAATTTCTTTAAAACGTGTTTTTAACTGCGCAATTATCTTAAAAATATGTTTTACATTGCGCCTTTTGACCTGCAAGCATGTAAATATGTGCATGTACTTTGCTGCTGAATATAGAAATAAGCTGATATATGTGTTATCTGTACGGCACTGGGAGCGGAAACCGTTTTCGTCGCTGGTGGAGGTGGAGGGGGGCAACGACATCTTATCATTTTATAACACAATATTTATCGTGTTAAATCAATTTAAAATACTTGTTTGGTGTTTGTAAAAGCTATGGAGGAAAGTTGGAAGATTACAGGGGTACAGTATGTGGATAGACCAATTGACCCTTCGCTAAGCCCCGCCCCCCTTAGTTACTGTTGCTATGTCTGTTCAAGCTTTCGCTCTAGCAAAAGAAAATATGGCGTTTCAATGAATACCATCACACGAATTTTCCAAAAGGAAATCAACCTCACATTTTTGGAAAACAGTCTGATATATCAGAGGAGACGAAGCGCGACAGAAGGGTCTGCCAAGTATGCGTTTGAGAGGATATATCCACAATATCGTCTGCTGGCTGGACGATATACACCGGTTGTATTGTGTTTACAGCGCGCCAGGATAATTTTCCGCATAGATGGTGGGATTGATTTTATACCCTGGAGCTCATAAACGACCAGCACAGAAAGCCCAACGAAGTCCTGCACAAGTGCTGCCACAACATGGCATAAAACCGAGGAGGTAATACAATTAAAGCCCATATCATCCGTAAGTGGTCGCAAAAAGCCAGACTTGACCGCAAACGGAAGACCATATTGATTGCCCACTACACAGGGAGCAGGTAAACACTGTATGTATTAAGGATATTATTTAGGTTTGATTGATTGTGAGTCTCACTTTTTTGTTACTATGATAATAGGCAAGGCAAGGCAAGGCAACTTTATTTATATAGCACTTTTCATACACAAGGCAGACTCAAAGTGCTTCACATATAAACATTGTGTCATACAATAAAATTAAAAAAGCTTTTTAGAAAGTGCAGTGTATTTAAGATTTTAGCAGAAAGCTATAGCAAACATAAAAGTCTTCAGTCTTGTTTTAAAGGTGCTCAGAGTTGGGGGCAAGTCTTAAAATCCTCTGGGAGTTTTATTCCAGCTATTTGTTGCATAGTAACTTAAATCCTGATTTCCCATGTTTTGTGTTTACTCTGGGGATAATTAACAGATTGGTCTCAGAGGATCTTTGTGGTCTAGAAGGCTGATGTAGTGGAAGCATATCAGTTAAATATTTTGGGCCTAAACCATGTAGGGATTTATAGGTTAGCAACATAATACAGATGATGGCGCTCTTATAACATACGTTTCTTTTATTAATCTTTCCGTGATTCAGCTGTTGATGTGGTCTTCCACACTGCTTTATCCACGTGTTGCACCTCTCTTCTTGGGTCTTGGTCTTGGGGAAGGGGAAAAATTGGACCCCACCTTCGACACTTTGAGAGTATCGGGTGTCGGATTTACAGGTCCCGTATGCGCACCGCTTCAGGATACTAGCATCTGCTGAAAGCTTGACAGACCTCTCGGTTGCTACACACGGTTGCTAACGTAGGATTGGTCAGTGGCTGTTTAGGGGAGGGGCTTAGCGAAGGGTCAATTGCATCTATCAAATAATGCTCCCACTGCAGAATCATGTTATTTGATACCACTACGCACCATATGTAGGCTACACTGTAAGAATGTGGCATATTTTCATATATTTTGTTTATAACATCTTTATTGAAGATTTTAGGGGTGGATAGACCAATAATAAAATGAATAAATATTTATAGTTTTCTTTTATCACAGACACAAATATTGCTAGATGTTATTTTCTTTACCTTCACATGTTTCAACGGATATACTTCCGTCTTCATCAGAAGGTCACACGGGTGTATTAGTGTGACGCGTTCTTATCAGTTAACGGATGTGATCCACCTGTCAGTTTTTTGACTGGTGAACCACACCTCCTGCTGTCAGTCTGCAAACATGTCATGGTAAAGAAAATAACATCTACCAATATACGTATGTGTCTGTAATAAAAGAAAACTATAAATATTTATCTCAAGTGTAGACACAATGAATGCATTACAACAATAAAATGAATACTTTAGTGAATTGTATTTTCTTTTTTATTCACAAATTATACATTTATAGTGTACCATGATTTATTTACTCACATAATGATTGGAGTTGCCACAGTTTAAAGGCTTATGAAAACCATCGTTCTAGGGAATGCAGAGGACTACTGTGTGGTGTGCACCTTTGCTGAAAAAAATGCAGATGATAGCATGTTTGAAATGATAAAGCATAACATAAAACATGTTTTATATTATTAATTGACACAAAAATGTGTGTGTATATTACCATACAATGTATCGCATTGTAAATTGTAATTCTCTATTAATTGTTTTTTTTTGGTAGGTGCAGACAGTGTTAATTGTGCAGTCGATGGGCACATTTTGAGTGTGCCCAATATGGCCATGACAATAGCGCTGTGTATGTCTGCAAGAAATGCCTCAAAATAAAATAAAGATTTCAGAACTTTGGTTGTTTTTATTATTCGATCTTTTGAATAATTATTATTTATGCATATAAGACAAACATACAGAATCAAATTCAGAAATATACTGTATATAAGTTTTAACAATACTTTGCTACACTTTTGTTATTGAAGTTATTCATTTAGATAATTGATTATTGATGCCTTTTTTGCTTTTTGTGCTTTTTTTTTTTTTACATGACATACATTGCACATACTGTACCCCTGACATTTCCAATATATACGTTATAATACAGCATCAACAGTGTACATGGGGTGAGTAATGGCCACAACTACAGTCTCGTTGTGGAAATACCAGAGACATCAAAGAACCAACGTGTTATGCTCCATAACACCCACAGCAGAACGTTTATCCAAATAACAAAGAAGTGTACACTTCCGTTACAGTGAGTGCCATGGTCTGCCCCTGTTTTTCCTATTCTGCCCCTGGTTTGCTGGTCTGACAAGGCACAAGACTCCATCCACACCCTCAAGACTCGCTTCACCACCGCCCCCATCCTTCAGATCCCCGAACCTGAACGTCAGTTCATGGAGGTGGAAGCATCCAGTGTGGGAGTAGGGGCGGTCCATTCCCAGCGTTCATCCTTTGACCAGAAGATTCACCCCTGCACCTTTTTCTCTCGACGCCTAACCCCCTCAGAGAGAAATTTTGAAATTGGCAACAGGGAGCTTCTGGCGGTGAAGCTGGCCTTGGAGGAGTGCGGCACTGGCTAGAGGGTACCAGGGTTCCTGGTTTGGACCAATCACCGTAACCTGGAGTATATTCGGTCCGCCAAGAGGCTCATTTCCAGACAGGCTCGCTGGTCAACGTTTTTCGACCGGTTTAATTTCACCTTGTCCTATCGTCCTGGTTCTTGTAATGTTAAGCTTGATGCTCTCTCCCGGCAGTTCCCTGAGTGCCCCGACGAGACGGTTGAACACACCACCATTGATCCAGCCTCCTGCCTCGTCGCCTCTGTCACCTGGGAGATGGAGGAGAGGGTGCGGGCCGCCACTCTTAATCAGCCTGCCCCCAGTTCCTGTCCCCCTGACTGCCTGTTCGTTCCGGCCCCCCTCCGCTCCGATGTGCTCCAGTGGAGCATGCTTCCCGACTCACCTGCCATCCTGGCATCCAGGGGACCCGGGACCTCCTGCAGTGACGCTTCTGGTGGTCGTCTCTGGGGGAGGATGTCCGGGGCGTCGTCAACACCTGCCCTGTTATGCAACCGGAAAAAGACCCCCCACCAGCCGGCCTCCTGCATCCATTGCCCATCCCCCATCGTCCCTGGTCACATATCTCCCTGGACTTTGTGACTAGTCTACCTGCGTCCAAAGGGCACACTGCCGTCCTCACCATCATCAATAGATTTAGTAAGCTGGCCCATTTCATTCCCCTTTCTAAACTCCCCTCTGCCAGGGAGACTGCAGAACTGGCCCTCTACCTCGTATTCCGCCTCCATGGACTGCCCTGATGTCGTTTCTGATCGAGGGCCCCAATTCACGTCGGTCTTCTGAAGGGAGTTTTGCAGCCTAGTTGGGGCTTCCATCAACCTGTCTTCTGGCTTCCATCCCTAGTCCAATGGACAGACCGAGAGGGTGAAGCAAGATCCTGGAGACCACCCTTCGCTGCCTGGTGAACCGCAATCCGGCTTCCTGGTCCGACCAGCTAGTGTGGGTAGAGTATGCGAATAACACCCTCACCTGCTCATCCACAGGCCTCTAACCCTTCCAATGCACCTACGGGTATCTGCCACCCCTGTTTCCCGACTTAGAGAAGGGGTCCTCCTGTCCCGCTGCACAAGCCCTCATTCGCCGCTGCAGACGCGCCTGGGACCAGGCGCGCACTAGCCTCACCAAATCCGCGGACCGTCACGCTGCCACCGCCAACAAGCGCCGTACGCCGGCCCCTGCCTACCAAGACTGGCCAGAAGGTTGGAGAGTCGCAAGCTGTCCCCCAGGTTTGTAGGCCCCTTCCCACTCGTGTCATTAATCCGGAGGCGGTTTCCCTGTCGGCTCCCTAGGTCAATGAGGATCCACCCGACATTCCAGGTCTCCAGAGTCAAGCCCGTTCAGGAGAGCCCTCTGGCTCCTCCCCTTCCGCCTCCTCCTCAGCTCGTCAACGGCAGTCCGGTGTACACTGTCCGGTGCCTTCTTCGCTCCCGCCACCGTGGACGTGGGGTATAGTACCTGGTTGATTGGGAGGCGTACGGTCCGGAGGAGCGCTCCTGGATCCCTGCTCGCTTCATCTTGGACGCCCGTCTCATCTCTGACCTCCACCGGTCCCATCCTGACCAACCTGCCCCGTCCTCTCGTCCGCCCACTACGGCTGGGGGTGGTTCTTCTGACCTCCTGAGGAGAAGGCGCTCGGATGTCGCGTCCACCTCGTCTACAGAGGACGCAATCTCTGATACCTCGGAGGAATTCTAATCCTCCTCCGGGCCCCCTCCACCCTCCTTGTTCGATCTAGAATGTCTGGAGCCGTCCATTGCCATGGGCCGCCCCTGGTTTTACCATTCACCTGCCTGCCACCCTGATCTCCCCTAATTAACCCAACCACCTTCACATGTGCTTCCTCTATATAAATCCTCTTTCTCCACTCAGTCTCTGCCAGATCGTCTCTCGATACTCACAGAGCTTTTTCCTGCGACTCCAGAAACGTTTCTCTAACGCTGATCCCGCCTGTTACCGAACAGTCGCCTTTCTGACCACCCACCTGTTGTCGAGTCCCCGCCAGCCTGTCTGCTCCCCTGTTTCCGGCTCCTCGCCTGCCTGTCTGCCTTCCTGATATCAGCCCCTCGCCTGCCCGTCTACCCGCATGCCGACGGCACCCCCAGTCCACCTGATTCCCTGCGGGTTCCCGAACTCTTGCCTGCTCTCCGTTTACTCTGCCTGCCCGACCTTGATCATCTGTGCGACCAATAAAACTTTTGGACTGCACTGTCACCATTGTCAGTCTGTGCACTTGGGTTCTGCCTAACCCTTCCCCCCCCCCCCCCCCTCCTGTTACAGTGTGTGTAATCTCACACACACAGACACACAAACACGTGGCTCTCGCACGGTCATATCTCACTGTCTCTTTGGCGGGCCATATTCTCTGGGCGGGCGGAGAATGGGAGAGGTAACTTGGCCCCTTATGACGACATATGGGGCCACATTCCAAATCAGCGCGCCTGAGCTTCCATTCTCTCAAAGGCGAGCAGGATATCTAGGGCCCGTTTTACACCGAACGCAAGTTTTAGCTACTGGGGGACGATAGGCAGGCCAGGGGAACTCATATTAATGTTAGAAAAGCTCATAAAATGAGATTTTCATGCCATGGGGCCTTTAACAAGAACGAACTGACCTGAATCTTCTATCTCATTCGTTCTCAGACTTGACTCCTCCCAGACCCACTAGTCGCTGACTCGCTGGCTCGCTGTTCATTCACTGACTGTGAGTGGTGAAGAAGGACGAGGCTAGTGAGTGAGCATACGATAATACGATTAAATATCAGTGAAATTTTAAATGCATACTGTCTTTGTATTTTCTGTGTTATGCCAGATTACTAAAATATTTGAATGTCTCATCAATTTTTAACAGTTCGTTCTCCCGCACGCGACCCGGGACCCCCCACCTTGGTTGATCTTGATCGATTCTTGAGTGGGATTGGCCATCTTCACAATAGTGTTAAGCTACTGTTAACCCAAGAAAAATCAAATATGCCCAGAAAGACCACAACCACCCCCCCCCCTCCCACCCACCCATCCCGCTGTGTTTGGTTCAAGTTGCTATGTTGTGTTGATTGATGACCGACTTGCACGAACGTTTGAGAATGAGTTGAGCTGAGAACCGTGACATTCCATGATTCAATTCACCGGTACCGGAAACGCGCTTGAACGAACGAAAGATTCTGAACGAATCTTCTTGGCGAACTGACCGACGCAAACTGAATCAAGGAAAATAATCATGAAATCCATCACTAATGAGAACCCCAGATAATAAGCAAACGATAATGTCATCGCCCCAACCACCAGGTGGGCAACGTTAGATTTTCGTCTAATTTGTTTTTGTTTGATTCGATTTTTATTATTTTTGTAGCATCCTCGGAGGTGAAACCTGTCTTGGTAAATATAATTACTAACTGTAAATTCAAAAGTATTTTTTGCTCAATCTACAAGGTTTAACAACTGCTGTTGGAGATCGTTTTCGTAGGTGTGGACATGCCGTTAAGTCTGAAAACCGTGCTCTCTTCAGACCTGTTTCTAGATGACTGTTACCTTCAGGTGATTTCTGCCTATGCTGCTGCTTTATGCAACCTGCCTGGCCCAAAGCACCCTGCATGCCTGCCGTTCCTCCCTATAGGTCATGGATTTTCATTGGCCTGACAAATGACCATCTCTCTTCTGAACAACGCTCCACACCATTAAAGATGCACAGAAATAACCCTTTTCGAGCTGAAAAAATAACTGTCAAGCTGTCATGGGTTCAAAACGATTGTAGAGGTCAAAGTACACGTAAAACATGGACTTTGGTTTTACAAACGACTATTGAGATCATCAGGATGCCTTGTTGGTAAATGAATCCAAATAAAATTAAGTAGCCATTTAGTGGGGCACCCAGAGGCACCTCTCTGCACTGATTCCATTTCCTTGTCAGTGGAATGCACATTATTGGATGAATAGAGATCTTCCATGGGCATCTGTGAAGACATATTACCCTGATGCAGTTTCCAGATGAAATAAGGCCTTATAGTCAATGGGTTGTGCCTAACATTTTATATCTTTCCTGCACTTGCTGCCCTGTCCCCTGACTGCATGACTTGGGCTTTATAGGCGACCGAGTTGATCAATTGAACGGACAATGCATAAAATACACCAGTAAACGACTATCTTCATTTGACTTAATCCAATAAATCTACTATAAATTACTTTGTGGTCCTGTGAAAGAAGACTACAAAGCCTGGTTGCTTTGCTTCCTCCTGGAACACAGCACACAGGCAAATTGTCTTTGACACATTGAATGTATTTATTTTAGTTTGTTTTTCAAACTATCCAAGGTTTAAACTCTTTGACAATGAACCAGGAGGAGCCATCAGTGCATACTGGACTTCATTAAGCAATATGTGGTTACATGCATGCTATGTTTCAACATTGTTGTATACACAGTATAGGACAGTAGTAATAACAAATAGAACATTCAACATATCATGTGATTGGCATATTTTCCATTGGCTATGTGTTGACAAACTGTATTCCAAACGGAATACCATACAGTCAGAACTTCAGTGTTTCTTCATAATACCACCAGCATTGCCCTTGTTAGAGCAAGGTTGTATATGTATAAGACACCGATCATGCTGGTAATAATGCAATAATGAATTTTATGCTAACAGTACATCCCAAAAACTATGGTTGGACAATTTCGAACTCTCCAGCATACAAACATGGTAGCAGAAGCATGCACATACAACACACTTTAGAAATATACCATTCATTAGCATGTTGTTACATTCACTTTTAGACCAGAAGCAATTAAAAAACCTAACTCCCCTCAGCAAAGGGTATTCTTGGCCCTACATCTCATACACTTTTGTTTAATTGTAAAAATAAATAGCTTATATCAGCACCACTACTGACACTGTGGGATCCCCAGACACAGAACACTAAATGTATTTAAGTTCACCATTGACATGTTTCTTTGTAAGACAGACTGAATGAAGAGGTATCAGGGTAGCGTAATGACCATTATATAGAATGTGGATGTAATAGTGGAAGATAATACATCCCCATCAGCAGCTAGAAACTATTCTGGTCTTGCCTGTGCAGAGGGTAACATTGAGAATGTAACAGTTTCAGGCCTGGACATACAGTATATATATATATATATATATATATATATATATATATATATATATATATATATATATATATATATATATATATATATATATATATATATATATATATATATATATATATATATATATATATATATATGCACATAGTATATGTATTGTTAAAGCAGAGGGAAGGACCTCCTCCATTTACATTAAAGCTAATTTTCCCATATTTAACAGTCCAACATGTTCCTCTACTTACATTATCTGCCATTCACAAAGAGTAGCGTGCAGAAGGCCTATTGAACCGACTCATTGAGTCGTGTGACCTGATGGTTCCTGAGTAGATCCTGGGTTTGAGAATATGAAGATCAAGTTTACCTTGTGTGCTGTTACCATAGCACACTTTAACAACCTGCCCTCTTTGAGGATTCATGAGGCCAAGACACTTGAAGCGGGAACCCCCCCCCCCCCTTATAACAACATTGTTGTTGGCCATGCATCCACCTGCCCGCCAATACACATCATCATAATGACTGAAGTCAATCTATGCCTAAAAAGGGTCACCACACATTTCTAATGAAGGATTTTAAGAGGGCACAGGTATGAAGCGTGTCATGGCAACGCCATAGCGTCAGTATTAGGTTACATGCCTCGAGGCAGCTGTAGCCGGAGCCATCCAAACCCTAGCCTACCTCATGCAAATTCTGTGCATTGTCATTCATTCACTAAGCAGTAGGATAAACACTATCCTGGTTTCTCTAAGCCTTCCTAATTTATTTTTTTTAAACAGTACTAAGTCAGGATTAATGAGCCTCCAGTCAGGGCCCCGTTTCTACATGGTTTAATGAAACCTTCCACTTCATTCACCCATTTTACCTTGAGGCTGACTGGTCCTATCAGTTGAGGCTGACTGGTCCAATCCGGTGAGGCTGACTGCTCCAATCCGGTGTGGCTGATTGGTCCATTCAGGTGAGGCTGACTGGTCCAATCAGGTGAGGCTAAGTGGTCCAATCAGGTATGGCGCGTAGAATACTCTTCAGTCCTCACATGTTAAGACACAAAGTGCAATTATATTTTGCATTTTTTGTTTTTCTTTGTTTATGTATGGGCGAAAGGGTGGACTCTGGTCGAGGTCATTCGAACTCCTGCAATCTATGTGGCATGAGAGCAGCAGTACAGAAGAAGTATATATTTAGTTTCTTCTCTTTTTTTTGGCTTCATCTTCTTTTTCAGTCTTTTATTTGCAGCATCCTTGTCCTTTTATTGCATCAATATATTCCTGTTTGGTGTTTGGGAACACAATGACTACATTGCTCTGTGTAGCTTTGACCCTTCATGTGAAGTACTTGCAGTTTGTTGAGTCAATAACACAGTGCAGTCTGCACCTTAGACGGCCATACGACCTGCAAACACAAAGAAACACAATGCATGGTTCAGCATGACAACAACAATACAACACTACATGCTCTTTCATATCTTTGAATGTATGATTTATTTCCATTGTAGTACACTCACCCTGGAAGGTATGAATTACATGTCTGGTAGCCAAAGTCTTTTCCATCACACTCCTCAGCCCCCTCATAGCGATAGCCATCCCCACAGAAGGCATGTTTACACTCTGTGTTAAAGTATTTAGCGGTCAAGTTATACCAACTTGGCAAAACATTGAGAGCATACAGTTTATATATAGCACATATAGCTACTATGGCTCACATAGCAGGGTACACTTACTAACACAGCCGTCTGTGACCACTCTGTTCCCATCGTCACACTCCTCCCCGTTTGGAATCTGTACTATTCCATCGCCACAGTAACCCTCTTCCTCTGGGGCGTTCTCCGTGGACTGGAATGGGGTCAGCTGGGACAAAATACTTTTATTTACTATTTTAAAGACTGAAGAATACAAACAATGATGTGTAGGATAAGAAGATGATATCTTAAATAACCGCACAGAAAGAAAATCCACATCAATGTACCTGAATTGGAATCCAACCATCCACATCTTTGAAATAGAGAGACCTCTGGTCTTTGCGGAATGCAAAAGCATTGTCAGTTTGAAGACGCTCTAGTTCATCTTGACTGCCAACCACAAATATCTGAAGTGCGAAAGCATGTTGATGGCAAGTCAATAAAATGAATTTGTCTTCATCTCCTCAACATCTGACAATATCTCACTTAAAGTTTATGTAGGCTTTCACTGATGCTTCGGATTAACGGCTCTTAGGATATTGACCATTGGACATATGGTAGATATGTAGGAATTTAATACTGGAAATTCATCTAAACAACAACAAGACCATGGCTTTCTCACCGCTGGCACTCTGGCTTGCTGGCCCCTGGCATTGTCATCAAAAGGTGAGCTCATGAGAGAGTTGCAACTACATCTCCCAGGAGGCCCTGTAGAGCCGCGCTCTCCTTTCGATCCAACCATATAAAGTCCTAATTGAGTAGATAAAGGAAACAGGTTGTGCAGAAGAACCATTGTTTTTTTAATAGAGGAAGATTAAAAGATGTTTATCGGATGAAAATAAACCCCACAAGAGCTCAACAGAATAATATCAACCTTGTAAGAATATGCAGTGTTGTGTTGTGAGATCTCAAGGTGTCGGCGAGTGTTACAGGGTCTGTCGAAGCTTTTGTCCCCTCATCAACAGAAATGTTTAATCATACTCTTGTCAATCAAGAAGAGAGCAGAATAAGCTTAATTTTTGTAAAAAAAAACAAAACAAGACAAAGACACAATGTTTACATATCCGTCAGGACACCACATTTTTAAAAATCTGTTATGACTCAAGCCTTCTGCTTCAGACTGGAGATTGTGTTGAATCAAGGCTAAATAAAAACCACTTGTGTTGCACCCTTCACTTGACTAATGTGTGCTTCCTTTTGCTGACATTGAGTGCTACTTGTCCGTTCATACTGGCAGTGGAAAAGCCTCTCGCTCAAGACAAGGAACATTTTGTGCCTAGTCACAAACATAGGCCAAACAAAATCATCTTCTGACTCATCAAACCTAAGAAAAGAGTAAAGGCCCTGGATCCATGTGTTAACAGACCTGTGGCTGGGAGACCAGGGGGGCCGGGCTGGCCAGGGGATCCTTGGGGGCCAGCAGGACCTGAAGGGCCCACCCGCCCGAAGTCACCTTTCACTCCCTGAGACACCCCAACGGAGAAAACACAACAAAGAGACATATTGAAGAAAAGAAACGCTAAAGTTGAGGTGTTACAGAAATCGGTATCATACCAAAACAAAGTTGTCCTTACTTGCTTTCCTCGCTTGCCTGGCCGTCCAGTAGGTCCACGCTTCCCTGACGTGCCAGGTTCCCCCTTGGGACCCATTTCACCCTGAACACAATGCCACACATTTGATCATATAAAGCGCAATGTGTGAACATGTGATGAGTCAAAGTCAGTGGTTTGTCTGAATGTGCGGCTGACCTTCTGCCCAAGCATCCCTGGGAATCCCATCGTGCCCTGCAGACATAAAACGGAGACGAATACAAGTATATGTATAGGAGCATTCTCAATGGTTTATTTTTAGGCTATTAGTATTCTGATACTATGCTATCAGATCTATCTAGATTTGGAAATATAATGTTTTCACCTTATCGCCTTTGCTGCCACTCTCCCCGCGATCACCCCGAGAGCCCTTATGAAATAGATTGCAGTGTTATTTATACAAATATAGTGAAGATTAAACAAAATACTTTTTTAATCTTTATCTGATACCATCTCATAACTTCTTGTTTGTTTGTGCTGCCTCACTTACCTTTTCTCCTTTATATCCTGGTAAACCCTAAAACCAACATAAAACATAATAATGTGAACCATTGTTATAATAAGGCTGTTACTATTTAGTAAGGTAATAACTAAGGTCACTCACTTTGGGCCCCATCGGTCCTCTTGCTCCAGATAAACCCATCAGTCCAGTGTCTCCCTTCTCACCCTGACAAATGGAAAAACAGCAGCAATTGAAAAACACTTTAATTCCTGAAATAATCCAGTAACCCACAAGAACACTTATAAAAGGGCTATATCCGTTCTAAACCTAGATCATATTGGATACCAATCAAAATGTCTGTATAAAAAGGACTTACTCACTTTGGGCCCATGTGGGCCGGGCCATCCAACGGGTCCAGGCCGCCCCGGAAGGCCTGGCGGACCGGTCCGGCCCTGAGGGCACACAGGTCACATGACACACGCTAACACTACTTCTGCATTTCTCTCGATATATTTTCTTAAATTAACTAGAAAACTAAACTATTAAATTTAATTTTAAAAGATAAATAAAACAGACTATATGTATTTATTTGCACTGGGCAGCTGTTGGTTACTTACAATTATGCTATATCTGCTTTGGCTAAAGACAAGGTTTCCATATTATCACAGTATGGTTGTAAGATCTTTAAGAATCTATGATACCAAACATAAATCATTTTCTTAGGAGGAATTCAGCTCTTGAGAAGATTCAGAAATGCTAAATCCTCAAAGAACCAAAGTGGTAACCACAACCAAAACATTTCTAATTTAGTCTTTCTTCAAACACAAAACAAAAGATTGTGGTGGAAAGACCAACAGCTATTGGATATAATAAAGGGCTACCTCCTTATTATACACATCAGATCTGATTCCAGAGGCATGTGTGGAGATACAGTGAATTTAACATGCCCTGTCACTTAGCTCTTTAATTAAATGATGGTCTGTATTTAGAACAAGAGCTGGTGCTTGTGGGAAATTAGATGATTTACGAGGCTAAGCACTAAGCTAGATTGCACTGCAGTGCTACCCAGCATGCTCAGTCAGCCCACCAGTCACCCAAGCCTCTCCCCACGGACCTCTTCACTGAACAACAAATGACTGATCACAGCCCTGCTTCTCCTCGGACGTTAACTAGGCCAAGAGGCTCTCATAAAGATGGCTGGATCTCAAGTTAGTCTCCATGCTAATGAAAACCAAAAAGGGCCATCTGTTTCAGTGGAAAGTTATAGGGCTTCTTGGTCTTGTTTTCAGGTCTACTTGTTTTTTTGGAGGCAGAGGAAGTTCCGACCATTCTAAAGACTGTCAAGGTCTGTGTGTACAATATACAGTATGTGCTGTCAAGGTTGATTTGTCTTTTAAAATTTCCTAATGCGTATAAGGCCTTGGTCACATGAATCAGACAAGCCTAGAAGCAGGGGCTCATCTTAGAGCAAATCCACTCAAGTAAGGGAAGATGGAAAGTGATGAATGGGCGATCTCACCTTTTGTCCAGGTCTGCCAAGCTCTCCCTGGAAGATTGGAGGTTGGAGAAGAAAGAGAGGCAGTAGTCATGCAAATTCAAGTACATCATTTTCCAACAATTTGGATAATGCTTTATTGCTCAATGCGATCTAATCATTATACCGTTTATATTATTCATAATAATTTGTGGAAGACACAGGAGGATAACACTCTCTTTCTGACTTACCATCTCTCCTTTGGATCCTCCTATTCCAGGTAGACCAGATGGCCCCTGATGGTGTAATACAGTAGAATGTTTATACATTGTAGAGCAATACTGCATTAGAATTGGTTTATTTGGCACTAAATCCCCCGACAGAAGATTCATGGCATTTCCCCTGATGCTTGTTCCTTTTATGCACTTTCAATTAGCAGAGAGCTGAGTGGACTGTATTGATTTTAAAGTGCTTTGCATGAGTCCAGGCAACCATTGTGTTCAGGTATACTGACGCCCTCATCCCAATGGTAGCGATCAAGATCAGAGAACGAAGCCGAACACGGTTAACACATCTTAACAAATCTTATCCGCATCGTTATGCATCGACAACGCTTGCTTGTCAATGACAAAAAAATACCCTTTATTCTTGAATTTGTGTTTTGCTTTCAATGCTATTTACGTGACCTGGTATGTGCTTTGGACAAACAAAGTCTTCTGACGGTTTCACAGAATGTGGTGTGGCTCAACGGCTGGCCGTGGAAAAAGGCTATTTGTGTCTCACCAAATGCAGAGCGTTAAGGGGTGGCTGTGTTCAGGGGCCTGGAGGAACCCCTGATCTCTGGACTCACATCTCACCAGAGTAACCCATGATCTCTGTACTCACGTCTCAACAGAACAGAGGAACCCTGATCTCTGTACTCACATCTCAACAGGGGAACCCTGATCTCTGTACTCACATCTCAACAGGGGAACCCTGATCTCTGTACTCACATCTCAACAGAAGAGAGGAAACCCTGATCTCTGTACTCACATCTCAACAGGGGAACCCTGATCTCTGTACTCACATCTCAACAGAAGAGAGGAAACCCTGATCTCTGTACTCACTGATCCAGAACTCATTGTAGAGATGAATTCCCTCAGGAAAATGTGCTTGTTAATAAATAATTATTAAGAACCAACAGGAGAGTTCTTACCTGGGGCCCTGGGGGGCCAGCAGAGCCCGGCGGCCCCAGGACACAGGGGCGTCCCTCCTCCTCTTTGTCTATCTTCCCTCTGTCTCCGTCACCAGATGAGGCGCCTCTCTCCTGGAATAAGGATTAATACTTCATAGTGTATTGTGGAAGAATCATCTTATCAATGTCTGTGTAACACTAAAAGAGATAATTAAATTATATTTTATATCATCCATACCCTCGATATGACCCAAGGATCAAGTGAGGGGGGGGGGGGGGGGGCGATAGAGGTGAGCAGCTTGGCTTGTACCCAAGGACATATCCACAATCAGATTTCCCACAAGAGCAAGTCACATGACCGCCACTCACATCAGCGTGGCGTTTCCAGAGAGACGGGGGCGGGGGGAAGAGGGGCGGTGGGGGGGGGCTCATCAGACAGCATGGGGTGAAGCTCCTCTCGGACGTCCGGAGACCTGGACAGTGCATAGTACACACAAACACACCGCAAATATGTTCAGCAAATGCATATGAATTTGTCTATCATGGTTCACGGTTACGGCATATACCTACACTGCCTTTTCTATAAATAATGCCTCGCGCAAACAAGCAGGTAGATGACTACTCCTTACACTCAAATACCAATGTTAGACTATAGGGAGGATTAAGTAAATGTATAAAGTAACAGGTGCAAACTATCAGATAAACAGCAGGGCGGTGTCTCTACTGCTGCTGGAGGAACTGTAGACGGCGCGGTTATTTATAGAGGCATGACCAGCGATTTATGGAGCAACAAGAAAATGAAAACACACCCAAGGACAGTCCTCAATAAAATAAACAGATGATAATTGATCGAATCTTGCAGGAATGCATGCATCAATAAACACACACCACACATAAACATGGATACAGAGAGACAGAGAAGCAGACGAACACACATATTTGCATGCATGTTGCATTTGTATGAAACAGGCGCGTTTAAAAAGCAGCCTTACCTTCTGGAAGTGCAAGAAGGTCCAAAAATGAGGACCGAGCCAGGACATAACAAAACATGAGTGGAAGATACAATCCAAGGGTTAGGAAAACCATGCTGCTCAAAAAGAATGGTGTCGCACTTTGTTTATTTATCTATTCTAGCCACAGCAAAGGACTTCACTCTCAGGAGACTCTCTTGCTGGCCGCTTTCTCCCTCCCTCTTCTCTCCACCGCCTATAGGAGGGGGTCTGCCAGCCAATGCCCATTACATTTTCCCTCTGCATCAGTGTCCTCTAAAATTACGCTCGTCAGCCTGCCAGCTGCTCTGAGTGCCAATATAGGATCAGTAGCCTACTACTGCAGAGGGGCAGAGGGGAGTTGGGGGGGAGGGGGGGCTCTGCTGGTCTCACGTCGGGCCAGCGGTCCGGCTTCACTCGTATATACACATGCTTAACATGCAGCATGGAAGTAGAATAAATGGCTGGACAGAATTAACACAAAACTTTAAAAAATTAAATTAAGACCACACATCGTACATCGTGATCAATTATTGGCATAATGTTTAATTTAATGATAATCTTTTTCCTGAAACGGATTGGTATTCCATACTACCATTCTGCCAATCAGCTCCAAGGTATCTAAATCTCAACTATCGTTTGATGTTATTCAACATTAATAAAAAAAAATGTGATGCCGTTACTTTTGCTATTTAAGCAGTTCTCCCCTTGCTTTCCCCTTCTAACATTCACTATTGACCTGACAACACATTATTGATGTGCAGAATATGTTAGATCTTCGTGAGCAAAGCATTACCTTCTGAACTGTCTGTATGTAGATCGCCGTGATCCACTGGATAGGCCTAGACTTACAAAAGTTCAGGAATTTATAAGAATTGTTCAACTGTATTGTACAGCCCTTCATTAGCTGTATTATGAATGAAGGGGCTTTATAAATAAAGATGGGCATCGAGAGACAGAGACAGACACACAGACTTTTATTATGAAATTATTTAAGTGATATAGTTCTCTATTACTAGTGTGTTGCAGGAATTTGTCGATTTATTACAAGCAATCACAGAATTAGTCCCAAAACCGGTGATGAGAGGGTGTCAGAGGTGGGAGCGGGTGAGCCAGGGGAACTCCTAGGAGAAAAGAAGAAACGTCATGTTAACCCATTGTTGCTCATTAGGAATAAAACAAGATACTTCAAGTTAACCCATTGTTGCTCAATAGGACTAAAATAAGCCTCCACATTCACATATCATATGAAATACATCAATAGGTCTCCCATCTACGTAAGGAGAACCCCCCACATAATATAACAGATGTTGCCACACCTCTCAAAATCTCTACAGGTGTAGATACATCATATTTTTCCATAAGTCATTCAGGGTTTCAAATGTGAATTATTTTGTTATTGCAATTGTATCCCCTATCTCTAGCAGAGCCCTGTTAACAGAATGTCTTCCTGATGGAGGGTCTTGCCTGTTGCTTCCTGTCCGAGGCTGGGTCGATCAGGACGTTGATTAGACTGGGCCCCTCCCAGTAGCTCAGACTGGCCTGCAGAGCGCTGTGCAGCTCCTCCACCGTTCGCACGAGGAACCCCTGGCCCCCGAAAGCCCTCATGACCTCATCATAACGCGCCTCTGGGAGCAGGGTCACGGGAGGGGCTCTAATCAATACAAAAAAACGAAATGTTTCATTTCATTACATTTATTTGTATCTCTTATTGAGAGCCTATGGCGGCAGATCACTGCCAGAAATCTCCACGAAAAATGACTTTTCGGGTGCACACAACAAATACATCCATGCACAAAGAATAATATTGTGAGCACTTTAAATTCACGTTGTATTTCCCTGCTTCCATAATATATCCTGTGAAGAGAAAGTAATTTATTGAGGGCCTACATGAAGTGAAGCAACATGAAACCGACGCCCCGTGCGCACAAATGCTGCCTTATCCATCTATGCCATCAGTGTGTAATGTGTAAGTTGTGATTTTTGATTGCTGCCTTATGAGCCTCGTCGGGCATTGACAGCATGTGCATAACTTACATGGTGGTCAGATCTCCCATCTTGGCCATCTCACTCCATGTCTCAGGGTCTACACCGCTGTAGATCCCGTTGTTGTTAACCACGATAATCACAACAGCCAGCTTATACCTGGACATACAACAAGAAGCAATTATTCCTCTGTTGTATCAACCTCAAAATTATCTCTCTCGCAAAGTTATCAACTAAGTGGCTTTTACCTGGCTTAACCAGATTCAGACAGGTTGCTCAATGCCAAATTCATGATTGTGCCACCTGTGATGCGTTGTCAGGTGACCCTCTGCATTGCAAATGTTAACCCTGCCAACTCAGCACAGTGTTAACAGATATCTCTGCGTTTCCCTTCAAACAAAAGATGCAGTATAAAGGGCAGCGACCTGCACATGGTCTCCACCTCCATGCCGGAGAACCCAAAGGCGCTGTCCCCCTCGACACACACCACCCTCTGGCCTGTGCCCTGGCCCCGCTCCAGAGCTGCTGCTGCCATGGCAAATCCAAGACCGACTCCCATCGTACCAAAGGTGCCAGCATCTAGCCTGTAACGGAATAACATGACCAGGAATCAAACCAAAAACCTCAATTTCTGAACATCACTTTGATGAATAACAGAAAATCAGCAATTTTATTCTACTGCAAACAAATTCAAGAAATTTTGCCCAAATAATCACTAAGTAAACAACTGTAGAACCTAGTGACTTTATCTGTAAGTGATCAAACAAACAAAAAACACAAACAAAAGCCCAGCAAAAAGCCCTTTGAGTGCAGGCTGGGAGAGGGGGCAGAGTTAACAGCTATATTACATACATACATACATACATACATACATACATACATATATATATGCATACATACATACATACATACATGAGGGCTGTCAATCCTCCCCTCAAATCATATTCGAATTTCTAATGCTTTTTATGTTGAATATTCGAATATTTTAATGTTTTTTTTAATTATATCATTATATACACCGATACCATCGTATTATTAGGCCTACGTCCCGCGTCCACTAGAGGGCGCGTCAACCGAATCTGTTATGTAACATTTGCAACAAGTTTTACCAAATCAATACAAAACTTATATAAAAAGGTAAGATATAACGCCAGAAATATTCAAGCAATGATGTTTAATGAAGAAGCTGATGTTAATCATTCAAATACACACACACACTGCTATTTTAAGTCTCAAAAAGACAACTCTCCAAGAAAAGACAAGCAGGCGATTTTCTTACCGCGATTTTCTTACCGGGGATGTCACACAAATACAAACTAATAGACAAACTCTAAAAATAAAGGGGGAACAGATTTCTGCCGACCCTGACAGACGGTATAGTCACCATAACTGTACACTTTCTACATTAAGAATTTGTTTTAGGTTAATAGACACCTTTTTTTTCTCAGTTGATTTCGATATTTAATTCTCAGCAACTTATTTAGTTTAATTACTGTACTTATTTTACATCAAAACAACAGTTCCACAGCTTATGCATTGAGCCTAAGAGACTGATCCTCCCACCTCCTGGAGGAGATATCGATGTCTATGGAGTCTGTTCCCATTAACACATGGATAAAGTAAATAAATTAAATCATATCAAAATGAAAACATAAATGCTTATGGCTGCAGCATTTAAAACAGCACTGGTTATCTTTTCTGTACTTTTATAGTAGTCTCAGTCAGGGAGGCAAAAACGACATTATTCTTGGCTGTTTTGACCGTGGCTCTTCCTCAGCCGCTAACTGTTCTGCGTACTCCGAGTAATGCACTGAATGGAGGTGTGCGCTCATGTTGCTCGTAGTCGAGTGGTACTTTAACGACTTACAGCATAATTTGCAAATGACGGTTTCTCTGGATGTAATCTTCCCGTTTCTCGATGGAAATCCAAAATTTTTCCACATGGTGCTTTTTAAGTTTTCAGGAGTTATGCTTTCCAGCTCTGTGTCTGCTGGCACGCTGCTCCCCGCCATCTTGTAAGCATACAATGCCGAACGTCACGACGCACGACGTTGACTTTGATTTGCGTCGTTGCTAGGCAAAAGTTAAATGTAATTCTTGACTTGTCAATAAAATTTGCTAAAAAAATAAAATAAAAAAAAGTTTGAACGTTAGTTGCCGCACTCGAATGTTCTTTTTTTAAAAATTCGAATTGTATTCGAATAGCCAAGTTCGTTTTGACAAAACACACACACACACACACACACACACACACACACACACACACACACACACACACACACACACACACACACACACACACACACACACACACACACACACACACACACACACACACACACACACACACACACACACACACACACACCGCCACTGAAACCTCGGCCCGGGTGGGTCCGTGCTGAACGGGGTTTACCACCACCAGCCGGCGACAGCACCCTGTCTTTCCCCGCAATCAGCGAGATGGGGGACACCTGGCGGCAGGGAAGAGGAACACCCGGAACCGGCATAAAAGGAACCACGGAGCGGTGGGAGGAAGAGGAACGCCAGCAGGCAGAGCGCCAGCGACGCGGAGACAACCCGAGCCGCCACGGGACTAGAAGCTCTTGGACACCCTAGAACAGGCAAATGTATGCTGAACTGCCTTAAATAAATGCAGAGTGCGGCTTTAACCGCGTGCGACGTGCGATTCTTTCGGGGAACTCGGTCCCTTGGGTAGCGGGTTGCCACAATACATACATACTGTACATAAAGTACATACGCACAAGCTCTGCTCCCCAAACGCCATTTCCAATAGACTAAATGTAACCCGTGTATGTCAGTTAACAGACCCTGGAGCAAGAGGATAGGATGAGATGAGAAGAATGAAATTAACCAGTGTCACAATGAAAGGGAGAATTTATATTTTACAAAGGATTGAACAAAGATATTTCCGTATCACGTAACGTAATCACATATCACTATATCAGGTCTATCCCGCTCTCACCACTAAACACATGGAACTGAAATGGATTTTGTCCCTCAGAAGAATGCTTAGAAGTCCCGCCCATTCACGCCGAACTCTGCACATTCAAGGCATCTCTCTCTCTCTCTCCCACTCTCCCTCCCTCCCTCCCCCTCCCTCCTGCGGGTTGAGCCCTCAGCCTCGTCGTTCATTAGTAGAGCTTGCCTGTGACGAGGCAGAGAGTTGGGCAGCATGGTGCGTCCTATGTCCATGGTGTTGGCGCCCCGCTGACGATGATGCAGTCAGGTGGCAGCAGCTGGGCCACGTGGTGGAACAGTGTGTAGTAGTTCATGGGCTCCACCGCCTGAAGAGCCAGAGCCTGGAATACAGCAAGAAATAGAGGAATGGATAAACAATCACTATTTACTTCAACAGTAGTCTTTTCAGTTCAGCATATTTATATTCAAATTATAATTAGTTCCTAATTCAACAACGAATATTAGTTGTCCATTTCCATCACTGACAACCAAATACATTATTCTGGAAAATCCTGGCCAAACATCATTGCACATCTACAAGAAAACTGAATTCACAAACCACTCCGACATGACTACATTCAAATCATAATGCATGCATGTTTAACCACATTGTGTGATGGACTGTAGTGGATTGGGTTCGCACTAACCTGTGATGTTTCTGCATTGGCAGCCATCTTCTCCTTCAGGCTGCTCCACCACTCCGTGTTGGATGGATACTTCCAGCCCTCTTTTGTGATCTGCTCCAGGAGCTGCAGGCCATAGGAATACTCAATTAAACACAAGCTCAATTTACCGCCACAAAGACAATAGCGTTCGGCATTGGTCATACAAATATCAAATTGACAAAACTCTTCACTGTCAATCCTGAAAGATATAAATCAATGAGGGGAGATTTAGGTTGGGGACTACAACTTAAAAGATGTACACATGGATTACATTGTGACAGACGCAACTAAGAAGACGACATTAGGACCATCATACCTAAGAGGACCATCGTACCTGAGAGGAACACATTAGGACCATCGCACCTAAGTGGACCATCATACCCGAGAGGACCACATTAGGACCACATCAGGACCACCGTACCCAAGAGGACCACATTAGGACCATCGTACCCGAGAGGACCATCGTACCCAAGAGGACCACATTAGGACCATCGCACCTGAGAGGACAACATTAGGACCATCGTACCTGAGTGGACCACATTAGGACCATCGTACCTGAGTGGACCACAATAGGACCATCGTACCTTAGAGGACCACATTAGGACCATCGTACCTGAGAGGACCACATAAGGACCATCGTACCTGAGAGGACCACATAAGGACCATCGTACCTGAGAGGACCATAGTACCTAAGAGGACCACATAAGGACCATAGTACCTAAGAGGACCTTTGTTCCTGAGAGGACCACATTAGGAACATCGTACCAAAGACCCCATAAGGATCATCGGACCAAAGAGGACCACATTAGGGCCTTCGTACCTTAGAAGACCACATTAGGAGCATCGCACCTGAGAGGACCACATTAGGACCATCGTACCTAAGAGGACCACATAAGGACCATCGTACCTGAGCGGACCATAGTACCTAAGAGGACCTTCGTTCCTGAGAGGACCACATTAGGAACATCATACCTAAGACCCCATAAGGATCATCGTACCAAAGAGGACCACATAAGGCCCATCGTACCCAAGTGGACCATCATACTTAAGAGGACCACATTAGGACCATCGTACCTAAGAGGACCATATTAGGACCATCGTACCTGAGAGGACCATTGTACCCAAGAAGATCACCGTACCTGAGAGGACCACATTAGGACCATCATACATTAAATGAGCACATAAGGACCATCATACATAAGAGGACCACATTAGGACCATCTTACCTAAGAGGAGCATCGTAGCTGAGAGGAGCACATTAGGAACTCGTACGAGGACAACATAGGGACCATCGTACCTGAGTGACGATGGCGTTGATATCACCAAGCAGAGCAGCGGCGGGCCTCACATTATTCCCCATCTCCTCGGCACAAAGGTCAACCTTCAGGTAGAACAAACATCGTCGTAAACACAGCATTACCTTCAAATTATCAGAACACATGACCTTTGAGGCGTCAACTGTAACCGACCTGGATGATTTTCACATGAGGGTTGAACCTAGGTGGGAGGCCAAAGTGCAGGATCCAGTTGAGTCTGGCTCCGAACAGCAGGATGACATCAGCGTGGAGCAGGGCCCTTGGGTACGGCAAACCACAACCCAAACAATAGGACATGGCAATAAGACAATGGCAGAGAAGGGTGACGGAAAGATGTAGACCAATACAAAACGCAATGCAGAAAGAGAGGTTGCGCAGCATGCATACGGTGTGTATGGCTGTGAACGAGGGCTTGAAGGGGACCGACCTGGATCGTGCAGCAGCCACACAGTTAGGGTGCTCGTCGGGCAGCACCCCTTTCCCCATGGGGGTGGGGAGGAAGGGAAGCCCACCAACCTCCACCAAGTCCCTCAGAGAGGCCTCTGCACGCCCATAGGCTGCTCCTAGACCACAGAATACCAGAAACACATGTTACAGTCTACTGAGTCCCTGCTCCAGTTTGTTTTTTTAAACAGTTAATTAATTGGTTTACAATCATTTCTTTCTTTTTTCTTTCATTGAGACACTTTTTTATAATAATCACATAGAAATCTCAGTGATTTAAACCTGATATGCTTGATTATGCCCTTTTGGATCGTGACTTAGATAAAATACATGTTTCTGACTGTGAGGTTGTATGATTGTGTGTATGGGTCTTGTTATGCAGCAAGACTTTGGGTATATTTTATATACGTTTGCTTTTATTGTCTTGAATGTGTTTTCCTACAGAAGTCGTCCATTCCTCTTTTTGGGTATAGTTGATCGAATGTAAAATAGGAGATGTGTCAGAACAGCCCAGTGTGTTGGGGTTCAGTCTAAAGACCTTTGCCGATGACCACCAGGGGCCTTTTAGCGGCTCTGAGGACAGACAGGGCGTCCATGACGGCCCCGGGGTACGCCAGGCTGACAGGGGGAGGAGGGCAGCATGACACAACCCTGATGGAAATTACAAGATGAAGATCTGTGGGGGGCTAATGGAGAATCTGGCAACTAAACAATGAAATATATGCAATACAGATAAAACAATAGCATTACACAAGCACAAAGAAGCAACAAACAAAGATATAGACAATACAACAAAAAAAAAACGAATTGGGTGGTCACTTTTGATGACAACAATACAAACTGATTGGGTTGAATGGTAAATAGACTACATGTATATAGTGCCAACGGTATAGTTTCCTAACCAGTGGCCACTCAAAGCGCTTAATAATATTTAACAATTTTTTACCTATTCACAGAGCCTGAGGTGAATAATTGCTTTAGTACACGTGAACACTCCAAAAATAAACAAAATAAAACTTTTTGCCGGGATTTATTTGGTTTTAATAGTGGTTTATTTTTTGTTGTTTGTTGTTTATTAGCTTGACGAGACATGCAAAGCGGGACATTCTGCAATGAAAACAATATCCCGAGTATGAGATCTCAATCATGGGATAATGCCCAATATCCTGAGATAGCGAACCAATCAAATTGCGCCATCTTAGGAGGTTCACGTGAAGCATATACTTATTTCTAACATTCATCCATTTATACACACATTCACACACCGTCGTCAACCATGCAAGGCGACAGCCAGCTTGTCGGGAGCAGTTAGGGTGAGGTGCCTTGCTCAGGGAAACCTCAAAACTCATCTCTACCCCCTGAGCCACATGCCGCCACCAGTATCACTTTTGATAAAAACAAAATGGCCAATGACTTTTGATAACATAACATGGATTTGTATTGCATTGTTTTTGATACAATAGCCTACTTTTAGCTATCAAATAGGGAAACAACATCAAAAAACGAATGTCTACAAAACATGGACGCATTAAAAACTGCCCACCCACGTACACAACGCTCATCCGCGGACTGGGATTCACTACACTATTTTACACTTGAAATAAAACGTGTATGAAACTCTAGTTTAGTTATTTTAATTGAATCTTCAAAATACATTCTGGTGAAAGAACGGAGCATACCGGTCTTCACTGGGCTACATAGCACCGAGAGGGGGTTGATCACTGCCACAATGTGTGTGGATGTGTTGAGCTCTGCCTGACCAGACTCTAACATCCGGTTGATTCCAGATGTTGGGAGACTGAGAGATGGTTAAGCTCCTCAAACACATATCATAACGCAACAGTGTGTGGTGCATTTCATTTATAACATTGCTCATTAAAAGACCCTGCACAACGATGGTACTAGAAAAGTATCACAAATGGGTCGTAAGCATGGGAATAACAGGCCCCATCCTTCAAATAACTTTTTCACCACAGGGCATTTTTATATCTCAGTCTTTTAACAAAGTGTTCGGTTACACTTCAATTGAAAGTTGATTGAATTAAAATAAGTGTTTTCTCCAGAGCCTGTTCTACTGAGGGAACACACCCCTCCCTATGGAGATAATAATAGCTCATTCTAAGGACACCAAATCACCACCATTCTAACTTTTTATGTGATAATACACTAAAAATAACATACCTATGAATGAGGTCAGTTCCACCAGATTTGACTTGATGCTGCAACATCAATATTAAAACAGTTGCAGTTTTGAGAGTGAAAGAGTGAAAACTAACCTGACATCCTTTCTTTCCACTTTAGCGTTGACCATATCTCCTGGGATGTCTACATAACAGGCCCCTGGACGGCCGAACATACTGGTGCGAACTGCCTTTAAGAGATAAAAACAACATGCAAATTGAGCATACATTTTGGTACATTATAAGAATCTAATACCATTTGTATATCAGATGCTGAGGTGCTGCTTTGAACGTTTCTAGGCTAGCTAACGATGTCCGCTGCTTTTTACACAATGTCATCATCGGTTTTTTTCATTTACTTAATAATGTTTCCAGTTTGTTTATGTTTTCTTCCAGTTGTTTGACCAATACTTTGGATCCCCTTATTGCTAGACCAACTATTTTATATATCATCTCAATACTCCACCCGTTGTTCAAAACAGCAGCAGCAAAATTGTCATAATATTAACTAATACAAAGTGAGTAATCCCTGCAACAGAAATATTTATGCCCTAGGACACGCAAACTCTGATAATATAGAAACAAAGGCTTTCTTCACCATTCTTTTATCAAAACATAAGCATTTGCAACAAGAACTCTATAATACCGGTCTAAAACCAAACTCAGTAGACATTAAATTAAAGTAACATCAATCCTATTGATGGGCCATGGGAGATCATTAAAACTGTTGATCTACAACAGACAACCTTTTTATTATACCTACCTTTTCGATGATTGAAGGAATGGCTTCCAGACTGCTCGGTCTGGCAGAGAACTTACTGTACAGGCGACAAGCTTCAACCTATAGTAAGAAACGAAAGCATTTGAATGCAGAAATAATAAATAATATTTGTTGACAGTGTGTCCATAAATAAATACTGGATCAATACCTGAGGAAACTCTTGAAAGGCCCCAGATGTTTCTTGGTTTTGATCTGAAGAGCCACCTATGACAACTACTGGCCTGGAAAGGATCAGACAATACAAGCTTTGTATAAAAAAAACAAAAAAAAAAAACACACACATAATAATTTGAAAGCAACAAGCTCTTCATTGATTTTGTTTTTAAAATCATACCAGCAGTTACTGTTAGCGTTGGCCATTCCACCAAGAGCATGGATGAGTCCAGGGCCGGACACCACCAGGCAGGCACCAGGCCTTGATAAAATAGGAGGAGATAGGAATATAGGTATCATTGATACAATGGATGATATAGAATTAAGTGACGGAAAGAAAAAGCTGGGGAAGTGTGTGATTTACCGTCCAGTGAGGTATCCAATAGCAGATGCAGCATAGCAAGCCTGTCGTATGACAAAGCAGGGTTTAAAGACTTGAAAAATGTATTCAGTAGAAAGTATTCACATGGTGGTATAATACACACGTGGTATAATACACACCGTGGTATAATGCACACGGTGGTGAGAGAGAGAGAGAGAGAGAGAGAGAGAGAGAGAGAGAGAGAGAGAGAGAGAGAGAGAGAGAGAGAGAGAGAGAGAGAGAGAGAGAGAGAGAGAGAGAGAGAGAGAGAGAGAGAGAGAGACACACAGACAGACAGACAGACACAGACAGACACTTTATTCATCCCATAGGGACATTTAAGGCATCCAGTAGCTTATACATACACACACATATCTCACAAACATAAGGAATTTAAAACATTCACAGGTACATACAATTAAAGGCCTGATAAAGACGGCTTATTTGCTACACTGACCATGATGATAAGGTGCTATGGTGGAGGAGTATGTGCAGTGGTGGTAATGCAAAAGTAAAGTGCAAAGTATTGTCTGTTGTTAATATATATATATATATATATATATATATATATATATATATATATATATATATATATATATATATATATATATATATATATATACACGGTGAGAGTATGAACATGAATTGATCATGAATGAACCTGAATTGCTTGACAGAATTATATACTTTAGGAACAATGATGATATACTGGACAGTAGAACAACAGATAGTTAGAACAACAGTAGATAGATAGTTAGAATAAATTGTTAAGATAAGAGATTGAAAGCCAGCAGGGTTTATGACCACAGTCCAGATGTAATACACACGGTGGATTTTGGATTATATATATCTACACTTGATGGATTCTATACACCTGGTGGTATAATACACCTGGTGCATTTTATACACACACGGTGGGAGCCTGTTTGTCTTACTGCCTGCTCGTTCCTCATCCCCAGGTACCGGATCCCTTCAGCCTGAGCAGCCATGGCTACTTCGATCACTGGGACCCCGACGACGCCGAACATGTATTCCACTTTCTGCGGTTGAAGAGTTTCGGAGAAAGGCGTTTCTTTTTTTTGTAGTGCAATTGAATAATTCATCCCAAGGTATAGTAAGACATAGGCCTATAGGCTATGGAGGGATTTAAGAACCTAGAAGTGCACTTTCGCTGATAAACATATTAACAACTTACTTGTGCACTACATGCATGAAATAAACATTTATTTAATACTTTTACATGGAAGCATAACTTACAACAGCTTTGGCACGCTGAATTACAGAGCTGACCACTGAAATGGACTTTGAAACTTCGACACAATATGCAGAGCAGAATGTAGCCTAACGTTAAAAACATGATTACCTGAAGCTTTAAGAGCTTCCGCTATTAACTGAGCTCCAGTCACCTCCTCCATAGCTGCACGAAGTTATGTGAAACTGTCTATAAAATATACTGAACTACAATATACTGACAACCACTATCGTTACAATATTGTGGCGACCGTGGTCGTCGAGTTCAGGGTGCCGCAAGGGATCCTGGGGCGGGGTTAGGACCACCGCAAGTTGGACCTCTGGCGCCCTCCTATGTCCTTTGCGGCAGAGACATTATGTGTTTGTTTGTCTGTCGGTGGGTTAGCTTTTGCTGTGTGTTAAGTTATTGTTCCCGACACCGTCCCCGAGACGTGTATGTTAATCAGTTAAGTTAATTTTCTTTTGGCCTGTCGTTTGTGCGCGTTCAATAAAGGCAACTCTCGAAATAGTGCGGTGTGGTAGTGGTGGATTTCAGGCCCGTCGCTATGGGCGGGCGATAGGGGGCCGGGTACCGCCCCCCACAATGCCTCAAAACACTTATTTTTTTTATTGTAGAACTGAAAACTATATTTCATATCAGCAACATAGATGTCATAGAATTGAAGTACACAAGTTTAATTATCAAAAATGTAAACAACCAAGAGACTTTATAATTGGCTAGACTAAAGGTTTTAGTATTCAGAAAACAAATCATTAAGTTCCTTGTTAAATAACATTATGCATTTATTACTCATAAAATAGACAGCAATCTCAGGTACTCAAAATAATTCATTGGAGCATTGAATTCACAGTCATTGTTTTATGAACATGCTCGTTTAATCTTTTAAGAAAAAGCTCGGAAAATAATTTCTTACATTTCGATGAAACTAGCAAATAGATCGGAGTAGATTTCCAGTTCAAATGAATCTTCAAAAGATAAAACAGAAGTTTTGAATGGTCAACAATATCAGATGCTTGTTATTTTTCATTAGAACAAGCAAAGCCTGTCCATTACATCGATTAACATATGTCGAAGAGAAGATATACAAATGCTGTTCTACCATTGGTTTACAGTGTTTCTCTTCAGAAAGCAAGGCATGCCATCACAACACCCTTAGTATTGTGTCAGTGCTTTAAGAACAAATACACTACTTACCTAGGTTCTGTAATCATTGATTTGTCACAACTGCCCCTACAAACCCAGCCATTTGTTTTAGCAAAAACTGAAGGCACAAAATGACATAAATAGAACTTATAGAACACAAATAATTTATTCATCACATGATCAACTTAAAAGCAACCTTCTTGCACATCTCATTTTTGTAATTACTTAGTTTAGCCAATACTATGTTGCTTGAGGCTAGGAGTTTAAAGAAATAAAAATGGGTATATTAAAACTCTGGTGTTTAAAATAAATCATCCCCCCCCCCCCCCCCCCCCCGCCTCCTGTAGTATGCCCTGTTCAGCCGCTTATCGCGTTTGAAATGTGGCCTTCAATTTATATATCCGAATAACCCCATCAGTCCAAGCCCAATTTACACAGTTAAAACCGGCTTCAAAATGTATCCACATTTAGTTTGGTCCCTCTCAGTTTTCTACTCAGTGCTACACTCCCTCTTCAACTCTTTTGTTTATTGCCATGTAAAGATAAGCTGAACACCCTGTCAACGCAGTCAGTAAATAGCGCTGAAGGTCTCGGTGGGCTGCTGGGGCTGCAGTTCACTGTTCCAGTCCACAACCTGCTGTGAAAGACACCTTGTGCTGAATGAGGTCGGGTGGGACGTATGAAACATCTCTACCCCCCCCCCCCCCCCTCTCCCTTGCTCGCCATATCTCCCCCTCCGTCAATCCGTCTGTCTCTGAGGGGACACTTAAGGCTCCTGTTTGGCTTGTCTGTTCGTTCTCCGTCCAAGCTGGAGTGGTGATTTTTAAGACACAGCGTGTGTGTTTCTGTACGTGTATGCGTGTGAGTATAAGAATGGGGGGGGGGGGGGGTGCGTCCTGCTCCTGGTCCCTCAGTAGGTCTCGGAGTCTGAGTCGTTGAGCTCCTCGTCCTTGTAGGAGCCGTCGTGGTGGCTGATGTTGTTAAAGCTGCAGTAGGAGCTGTGCTCGTCCTGCAGCACCGGCAGGCTGTCGAAGGTGATGCTCTTGGAGGGGCTGGTCGTGGTGTAGTGGTTGATTGCACTGAAGGGCAGGCTGGGGGCCTGGGTGCAGGGGAACACAGGCATCATGGTAGCCAGGATGAGAGCAAGGCAGTCGGCCACATCCTTGTTGGGGGCGCACGCCAAGGCTGGGGTGTAACCTGCAGATGACCATAGACAAGGGGAAGGGAAGTTGGTTACTTTATTAGTGGTAAGCACTTCTCATATCACCATTATCCCAATATATGGCTTTATTACAATATGACAATATAACACTACGCAAATCCAATTATATACGATTCCAAAAAGGTTCATTTCAGTGAACTAAAGTGACATTTCTAAGGTTTATTAGTATAATCAAATTGGGATAATTATAGATTAAAAAGTGTATCATTCATAGCCTATAACAATGAACTACAGGTGGGTTTCACAAAACAATATCTTAATTGTTTTACAAAATTTCTCATGATTTGATAGCTATTTCAATGGAGTTTGTTCACCACCCATTTGTACTTATTAATTAATAAGTACTAGTGTTGGCACTAGAAGATTAATTTAAAATGGGGATGTCCGTGTTGAATAGTAACCATGTAGAATAAGTGGAGGAAGTTGAATCCAGGAGCTCACCATTCTCATCAACGGCCAGCACACTGGCTCCCTTTGCCAGCAGCTCTTGGACCACCACTGTGAGACCGTTCTTTGCAGCCACATGAAGAGGCCTTCAGAGAATAGATAATGACAATAATAATCATTGATCAGTTATGTATAGACATTCATCTACAGCCTCAGAGGACATGAATTAAAAGCATTCATAGCCACGGAGCCGATTGATGCATCAGGAGATGCAAAACATACGTTTGTAAGGCCGAGTTTGTTGCATTGATGAGGTTTCTGTCTGTAGTCTTTTCCAATATCAACAAGGCACTGGTTTCATGTCCCTAAAAAGGATAGAGATAAATATGTTGATAGGAATTTAATACTATACAAAGAATAATGCCCCTAAAAATCTAAGACCAGCATAATGTTGTGGCAGATACAGACCTTACTGCAGGCTAGATGCAGCGCAGTGTTCTTCACCGTGTCCTGCAACGTGAGATCCGCTTTTGCGCTGCTAACCAACAGCTCTGTACAAGAACATAAACGAGAATACATTTTCCATACACGTTGAAAGGGCTTCCGTAGCCAATTTACATAGCAATATAATGACTTGATATATTGCATATGGCTTGTTTGGAGGGGGGTGGCCGTACCGACAGCATTGGTCTGGCCATTCTCTGCTGCCATCATGAGCGAGGTCTTCCCAGTGGAGTCGGTGCTGTTGACCTGTGCGTTGTGGCTGAGCAGCAGCTGGAGACACTCCACGTGGTCCGTGAAAGCTGCTGCGTGTAGTGGCGTCCTGTCCAACACAAAACCATCAATTGCTCTAGTTCAATGCAAAAACTAACGTTTCCAGCACAGAACTGCAATGCTAAGGCAAGATGATTAATAGTGTACCTGTTTTTGGTGTCTGCTGTATTCACAATTCCTGGCCCAATTGTATCTATTAGCATCTCTGCAGCTCCTTCGTTGTCATGGATACTGAACAAGAAAAAAATAAACCATTAATATCAGCATAATCAAGATTCAAACGGCACACTCATGCCCCTTCCCTTAAGCTGTGATGAGGAGGAAGGAAGGCTCTTACACAGCACAGTGGAGGGGACTGAACAAGTTGCCCTCCGTCTTGTGAAACACCTCCTGTTCCAGCAGTAGCTCCACGCATGTGTCGTGACCTGAGGTATTGAGAGCATTTAAAACACATGCGGCATGGTTGTGACATCATTCGAATCTTCCAAGAAAAGATTTGTCAGGGTACATCATTTTCATTTATGAGATTAAGCAGATGCGTTTTTCAAAAGCGACTTGTGAGGCTGAGAACAATTCGGGAATGTGAAAACCATTTCAGTAACTACATAATGAGCCACAGCAAGTTGTAAAAGAAAATTTGACAGAGTGCAGTGTAGCTGTAGAAAAGTGAGTAGGAACCACAGTTAGTCGGATTTAGATAATTTAGTCAAGCACATAAAACAAGGTAAGCTGCGCTAAAACAAGGTGAACCAAGCAGTGTGAAAGATGCTGCGTACCGTTGTAACAGGCCCAGTGCAAAGGGGTGTAGCCCTTGTTGTCTGTGAGGACAGGAAGTTTCTCCACAGACTGGGCGGCGTGCAGCAGGCCCCCCAGCACACCGATGTGTCCACAGGCTGCGGCCAGGTGCATGGGGGTCCGCCCCTTGCAGTCACGGACCAGAAAGTTGGCGCTGTGCTGCAGCAGGGCCTCCACACACTCCTCATGTCCCGTCACCGCCTGACAAACGTCGGGGTCCAATTAACAAGGGGTTTCCCCGTCAAAGCGATCAATCACAGGCAGATTAACCTTCAACCCATTCATGCATCAGAGGCCTTCAGAAGGTTAGGCGGGGACATTTTCACTGATATCAGATATTTGAAAGAATGTATATGACGTCTTACTCACTCCTCTGTGAAGAGCCGTCCGACCCCACTTGTCTTTGGCTTCTACACTTGCACCCTTATTCAGCATGGAATAGACGCAGTCCGTGTGTCCGCTCAGCACAGACAGCATCAGAGGGGTCCTGAGAATCACCACACTGTCTCAAACGTCTGGTTTCAAACACTGCAGATTGTTCCTGGAGTTCAACCGCTTTACTTACTGTCCATTCCCATCTTGAATGTCAGGGGCACTCGGAAGATCAGCATTTCCGATCAGCAAACGCAAACATTCTGAATGACCGTTGGTGGCTGAGGGTGGGGAAGATAAGTAAGGTTGTTCAAAAAGGTCTCCCAACTCATGTGACACAGGGCTACTGAAACAAAAAGTAGTGTCTTGCGACCTGCGGCGTGGATGGGGCTCGTCTCCTCTTTAAGGTGTGTAGTCCTTAACCAGGATGGAGGCTCCCTGGTTGATCAGGACGTCCACACACTCCCACGTGGCCCCTTGAATGCGGCCAGGTCCAGAGGGCGTGCTCCCCTGGCCGTTCCTCACGTCCAGGTCCAGCAGGGACTGCACCAGCACCTCCATAGCCTGGTGGTGGCCGTGGTAGGCCTGGAAGAGATCAAAACAATGAACTCGCACTGTATCTGTTGGTTATCACAGGCCTTTTCTCTCAAGCGTTTTTGGGTGTCCTTACGGCAAGGTGCAGCGGGCTGATGGGAGCTCTGACATCCGAGTCGTTCATGATGTCCGTCCCTGAGGTTTCCATTAACTGAACAAGCCACAAAAAAAGAAAAGTCTAAACCTTCTAAACCACATCAAGATGCTGGCTGGATTCATAAGGCCTCAGCATACACAATTAGGGGAGTAACAATCTCTTTAAAAAATATACATGATTTTGGTGCGCACGCAGTTCAGATTGTAAAGATTGTAAAGGGATAATGAAAAAGAGGATGCCTGATTTTGGCATATTTTGGAATACAATTATTCTAAATAAATGCTTTATAAAAGCAGCCAGCAACAAAAGAAGATTATCAATAACATCAGTGATTGCAACGCTGAGTGATAAAAGAAAAACATAAAGGTAGAGAATGGCAAGCGCAGAGGGCTAGTGATCGATCCTCATCCTTGTTCCAAACATGAGCCGTTTAAAGTGATGGGTCCGCTAATTACTACTTTTTTTTTTTTTTACTCGCTAGTAATCTGTAAAAAGTGGCAACGTTTTGTATTCGGTCATAAAACAGACTTTGAATGTAATGACCATAATAGACAACGACGACCAACTACCCCCCATCTTCTGTTTTTGTTGCCCATTGTTTGAGTCATATTCAGCTTTCAGGTTGCTAGAATCCATACCATAATCAAAACTCCTAGTGGTAGACCAATTGTAAAGTAATAGAATGCACAGACAAAGACCAACTATTTGTTCTCTCTTTACCACGGACATGCATAGCGACAGGTAAACCCGACGCAGAACCATAAAGGTTCAGGACTACGTTGAAGCGAGTGCGTGGTCATGTCGTTGCGTGAACCATAATCAGCCCTTTAGTCGGCAGTTGAAAATGCAGGATTTAAATACATTTTAAACATTACTGCTGGTTTTCTAATTTAAAAGGCAAACACACGCACACACACACACACACACCTTACAGTTTTACATGATCCTGCTCACCTGGTTACCATGGGGTCAAGAGCATTCAGTCGCTCAGCCCCCCACCTCTGGAACTCTATGTCTCACGACAGTCAACACTCCAGTTCCATTATCACTTTCAAATCTCACCTGCTCAGACAAGCCTACTCACTTAAAGTCAGTTGCATTCTTGGGACTAGAATGACCACACTCTTTCCTCTTATACATTTTTATTACGTTGTCGTCGTTTTTTGCTTGCTCTTATGAATGTTGGATTTTGTAAGGTGAAATTGAGTGTCAAGAAAGCCGCCCATAAATAAAATGCATTATTATTATTATTATTATTATTATTATTATTATTATTATTATAATAATGTTCTGTGGGAAGGTTAGTGCTGCTCCCCATACTACAGGTAATTGGTCCCTTTAGCTCATGGTGTGGCTCGAAGCATTGCTAGTCCAGCCCCAGGATACCACGATATATCAAATAACGGCCAATAGATCTCGATTTTAGATATCGGCCGATATATATCGTTATGGGGAATGTTTTACTCCCTAATATCGGTTTTGGCATTGGCCCCTAAAATGTATTATTGTCAGCCTCTAATTTATTTATATATAATATTTACATATAACTGGACCAAGACTCACCTGAAGTGTTATAGCTCTAATACACACGAGTGTGTTACTTGTGTAATTCAATAACAGACACTCACCACATCTAGAGGCGTTTCGCTAGCGATCTGTGAAGGATAAATGATCAACCATTAGACGTGACTATAGAATGGGACAAAATGGACAATACAATAAAAGCCTCACAAAGCCTCACCAGCTCCAAACAGAGGCGATGTCCGTATGCAGAGGCATAGTGCACCGTATTGTACCCCTGATTATCCCTGATCCCTGGATTGGCATCGTTTCGCAGCAAATACTCAAGGCACCTGCTCAAACAAGAGATCCACTTTAGTAAAAGAAAAGGCAAAAGTCAAGGAAGGGAGCATGCATGGGACTTGGATACTCCAACAAGGCCACAGCATTATTAACTTGAAATGTCTACAGGTTGTTCTTACTTCCCGTCGGTGTCGGAGGCGGCGGCGTAGTGCAGCGGTGTGCAGCCCCTCTCGTCCAGGTCGTTGACGCTGGCCCCGGAGCCCACCAGGGCAAACAGACACTGGTAGTTGCAGTTAGCGGCAGCGTAGTGCAGCGGCGTTCTGGGGGAAAAAAGATGCAATGAATACCATAGTATATTAACATACAGTACATGGGAATACCAATACTATATGTTAAAGGTCCCATTGCATGAAAATTTCACTTTGAGGTTTTCTGATCTTAATATGAGTTCCCCTAGCCAGCCTATGGTCCCCCAGTAGCTAGACACGCCGATTTGGATTTTTCTCTGTTTATGTAACTCCCCTTTCTCTGCTTTTCCCAATCAGCTACGACCGTGCGAGCGCCACATGTGTGTGTGCGAATACACACACTGTAATGCAGGTGCTGCACACTTCTTTGTTATTTGGATAACCTTTTTGCTGTTGGTGTTATGCATAACACGTCAGGTTTTTTGATGTCTCTGGTATTTCCACAACGAGACTGTAGTGAGGGTTATCTCAGCCATGCCTGAGAAGGAATTGGGTGGAAAGGAACTTTGGCTTTGACTCCCTGAAATACATTAACAGGGAGGCGAAAGGGATTGTTGCCCGCGATTGTCTCCCGCTTGACTCTCGCTGCCGAGGCATCAGTGCCTTGCCGCTGCCCGGTGCCCGCTGCCGAGGCGGTGGTCCTTCGACAGCGGGCAGCGAGGCTCCGGCGGGAGAAAATCGCAGTCAACAATAGCGGGCAACAATCCCTTCCACCTCCATGTCACATTTCAGTCTACTGCAGATTGATGTGGAAGTGGAATGATCGCAAGAAACCAGACACGTCTGAGCAACGCAGTGTCGTTCTGAGATTCGTCATAAACTATCGATCTGGAGGGAGCACACGATCTTTTTGCCGAGATAATAGGATGGATTATATGATATAGATAGTCGTTGTACAAATATGTAATTTATATGTATGACCTATAGAGGCTCCAGATCCTAGTGTTTATATCTGATTAGTTTGCCTATAGGCGAGGAGCGGTTTTAATGTGTATTTTATCAGAGCATAGCCAGCAGGCTATGCTGTGCGCCTTGCCGATTGGGCGATACATCCAACTGTAGATCTGACGCGATGGTAACCAATGGCCGAAGCACTGCGCGAAGGAGGGGCCCAGCCGTCGGCCGCGCGCTCGCTCTCTCTGACTCGCGCGTCTCCTCCATATCGTCATTTGCATTTAAGCTACAGACATTTGACCTTTCTGTTGGGTTTTAACATAGTAAATCGGAGCGTGGTAAAGCTCAACTGTGCGACTAGCTCTGTAAGTGCTGTAAATGTTCCTGCACCTAATTGGATTGAATTTTTTCGGTAAACTTGGATCCACGTCTTTCAAATACGTGTTAGGGGGACCCAACTAATAGGCATATTTAAAGAATCCCATAAAATAGCAATGCCATGGACATTTAACAAAAATCAGTAATTTGATTACTTAATTATTAACGCAAATGCTT
>OLKM01003114.1:0-43729 GCA_900291075.1 Melanogrammus aeglefinus | reverse complement strand
TTCGTGATGCGTTCCACGAAAAAGTCAAAAATCGTACTCTGGACCGATTCCAATAATTAACGTTTCGTCCGCATATCACTGAAATCTCGTGAGACTTGAGTTTCTGTCTGAGATGAATACCTACTGGTTAATCAGCATGCTATAGATAGTCGAGAATAAGGCCTTTGTTCTAATATATAGAGCCCTTAAAAAGCTTTTACATGATTTACATTAATAAGAAATGATCAACACAAAAAATATAAGACCATAAGACCAAACTTTGCAAATGTTATACATGCAAGGGCAGTCATGCGTCATATTCTATTGATGCATAATTAAGCTCTCTCCGACATTCCGCTCCCAACTGGCGAAGAAATTTGGTCCATATTGTGGGTTCTTGTCGATTATTGTTTGCACTCTCCTGTCAGGGTGGGTGGCTTCTGGTGCCTGTAAGAGGTCGCTGCTTGCTCTGAATGTGTTGTGGCTGATGTTTATTGCGCTGATGGTGTATCTGCTAATGGTGGATCTGAGGCGGTGGGATGCTCGCTAATCGGTGGAGCGGAGGGCGGTGGCTCTGCTTCGCTGGGTGGCTTTGAGGCTGGCTGGTGGCCGCAAACACTGCGCCGCCAGGTCGCTCCTGCCATTGAGGCAATGGCTGCTTGAGCTGGTTGTGTGGAGAAGGATGGTGGTGCGATATTTGCTGCGATGTGGTGCTTGTCTGGTGACGGCCGTTGGTGTGGAGTACTGCTCGGTGCTGGTGGTGGCGCGACGAATCGCGATTGTTGCCTTTCCTTTCGACCTGATGCAACTTTTACTATCCTTAACCTCAGCTGATGTATTGGCGTAATTTTCTTTTGTTTGATTAATAACTTTATATTCCTCCGGTTCCTTCACTTTGGTTCTTGTTTACAATTTAGATATACCAACCCCGGTATCAGAGATTCGTGCCTCATTTGCGTGCGCACAAATCGGTTAATCTATTGAAATCGTTCCAGAGCTAACGCTGTTCGACTTTTTTCGTGAAACCTCATCCAAAGAACATCTTAACCCAATGCATCTTGAACTGCGCATCCTTCGACAACTATATTCTTGTCATAACTATCAAACCAAACATCCTTCACGATGCGGCCGAGCGAACACTTGAAAGTAAAAGCACATCTCGCTAAAAATGTTTTACATAAACACTTGTAATGGTAATAGCTTAAATAGTCATATTTCTTCCACCCAGAAGTAAAAAGTATGGTCCGCCATTTTCACAGAAAATTTAGCCTACAAATACGATCCAATAAGAAAGATGCTCACAGCGTCTATACGTGACGTAGGCCTAGTCAGATAGACGCCTTTTAAACTGCTTTTTAATGCGCGGTGAGTTTTACGCATTAAAGTGTTTATGTAAACATTTTTTAGCGAGAAATGTGCATTTTAACTTTCAACTAATCAGTCGCTCGGCGAATATAAGGATGTTGGTTATAGTTATGACCAAGAATTATAGTTGTGAGGGATGTGGCATTCAGAATGCATTGGGTTAACAATTTCGTCGATGAGTTTCTACGAAAAAAGTCAGAACAATCGACTTGCTGGGACACTATTCATATAGATTAACGCGTTTCGTGCGCAGAGAAGAAATCCGCGTATAACCGGATTGGATTATACATACGCACACGCACTGCTTTACAACATTTTTGTCTTTGTTCCACAACAGTACAGAATTGGTTATTATTGAATACCTCTTGGCTTCTTTGCTGTCTTGTTCACACTTAAAACTAGGTATTTGGCGATTTGGGGAAAACAAGCCGTTGAAGTCCGTTGCCTTCTCTCTGGTCCTCTCCCACGCGCTATCTGCTGTAGCTCCTCCCTCCGAACGGTCCAGTTGATCGCGCGTTCATGTGGAATTACAGTTACATTGATAGGAAGACGAAAACACCATGTCCGATTCCGAGGTTAATTAAACATTAGGTGCTGATGATAACTGCATAAGTACATATATTAGCATCAACATCTTACTCACAGACATACCATGTTATGTTTATCGTAAAATCATTGTAAATTGCGCTGGTAGAATGGTTAATTTGTTAGCATAAGCTGCTAGGCTCGTGAACGCTCACAGCAGGGACGCACGAACGTCGGTGCCAAGTTGACGGACAGTCCACAGCCAATAAGAACGGAGAATCGGAGCCTCGGCTCTGATTGGTCAAAGTGTACATGAGCGGTGGCAATTTTTGGGGGGGCACACAGAGGCAGGGGAGAGCAAAAGTGATTGTGCAGATATTCTCAGAAGCACTTCGCCTACATATAGCTGACTGGCTATTATGACATTTTTGCTAAATATTTCAGTAAAAAAATGTTCTTACTGTATTGAGATGTAATGATCAACGCTACCACTAGATGGCACCAGTTGCTTACTGAAGTGTATGTACAAAGGAAGCGCAGTTGCAAGTAAACTTGGATGTTGTTGTGGCCATATTGCATGTCACTAACGATTGTATTTCCAGCTCAATTTGATCCACCCAAATGTGACGTCACGCCAGCCAATTCGTGTGACTGCGTGGGAAAACCGAACGTAAGTCATGGATCTCAAGCGATTGAAGATAAAGCGGGAGTAGTCCCGAACCTCAACTACCCAAACTCACCCCGTAAGATAGACGATGCCATTAGGTGAAAGAAGAACCATGCCTTAAGAAGCTGGAGGAATTGCTTGAACAGCTGATGGAAAGGGAACTGATCCTCAAAGAATATGATAGAGATGTGGAAGTAGAAACGGAAGAAGAGGATTTGGAAGATGAGATGACGACAGCAATGGAATATATGGATGCAATTAGTGTGCGGAGAACAAGAATAAAACGTGCGTTACGCACGGAAGAAGAAGACGGCCAGTCCAGACAGAGTGAAAATAGGTCTGGATCTGGGCCTCCAAGAATGAACACAGTCAAACTTCCCAAATTAGTAAGTTCAGAAGTTTTCTTGGGAGATTTGTTGAGTGGCAAGGATTTTGGAGTCAATATGAAACGACCATAATATGATTAATGAACGTTTTGAGCAAAAACCGACCAAATTCAGTTATTTAAAGTCTGTCTATTCTGGCACTGGTACCGCAGCGAGTAAATGTAGCAAGGCCCTGGCGTTGTTCTGGTAATTAATTACGACAATGCTATTGATGTACTCAAGAAACGATTTGGCCGTAAAAGACTTAGTGATTAATGCCCATATGAATTAAATTACTAAACATGAACTCCCGTAAAACGACGTCCAATGATGTAAGCGCTTGGCGCAAACTTTATGATGATTGTGTGAGATTACAGGTGCGTAGCCTTGACGCACTAGGTGTTGTACGCGGACACATATGGAAGTTTTATTATGTCCAATCTTGTTGAAAAATGATCTCAAGAGGACATTGCTCTGCGAATTCACAAGATCAGAAGCTGATAATGTTCTCAAAGCAAAAGAGTTGATGGACTTTCTGAAATTAGACGTGGAGAGCAGAGAAAGAACTATGAATCTCACTCAGAAGAAAAGAAGTTTCTTCAGAACGAATGGAGAATGCTGGCACGACAAGGAACGCACGCCAGAGCGCAGGACGAGAAGGCCCAACTTCGGAACCATGGCCTCCTCAGCCGCAGCATTCCACACGTGGAGTCCGAATGACAGTGACTGCTTATTTTGTGGTAAACCTGATCACAGATCTCCTGACTGTAATGAATCCACAGTGGATATTAGGAGAGAAAAGCTGAGACGATTAGGCAGGTGTTTTGTATGTCTAGGCCCCAGACACATTGCGCGTAACTGTAGGGCGCACGGTATTGAATGTGCACAGTGCGGCGCAGACGACATCCATAAGCAATTGTGTAACCAACAGTCAACCCAGAAAAGAGAGACCACGACTAAAACAGAGGTAGACACTGCTCAAACGCAATGTTCAGTTTCACCGGGTGATTGTAATGGTAAAGCAGTCCTTTTACAAACTGCAACCATTTGGGTGGATGCGCCAGGACAAAGCCAAATTGCTAAATGTTTATTAGATGGGGGAAGTCAACGTAGCTTTATACGTGAAGATATTTCTCAAGCTTTGAACCTACCAGTAGTAGGTACAGAAATAATTAAGCTACACGTATTTGGTTCAGTAAATGCCAAAAGAATGATAGCCAGAAAGGTTAAGGCTAGTCTGAGAAATCTTAAAACGAATGTGTCTGTTGAAGTTGAATTATTAGAAACCCCAAATGTATGTTCATCTAACATTAAAACGGCCACCGAAGAAATCAGACGCTCTCTTGAAGAAAAGGGCCTGCAAGTCGCGGATCACCCTGTGAGAGGCATGGAACAGGAAGGCCTTGGAATTCTCATCGGAGGGGACTGCTATTGGAACATTGTGTCAGGACGCACAGAAAGACTGGACAATGGACTTGTGGCTGTAGAGAGCAAATTCGGATGGTTGATCCAAGGAACTGTGTCCATCCCTGTAATGAACGTAACAACTGAAACAGTGGACGTAAATGCTCTACATATCAGCGTCGGAGAAGAACAAGCACTGACTGAACAACTGCGCAGTTTCTGGGAAACCGAATCGTTGGGGATCATGGACATCAAACATAACCCAGAGACAGACGCGCTATGAAAGTTCGAGCAGTCAGTAAAATACCAACAAGGTAGATATGAAGTCAGTTTGCCTTGGCGAGAAGAGAATATGAATTTGGCTACTAATTACAGTACTGCTAGAAATCGTTTGAATGGCCTTTTAAAACGTTTCAATAATAACGACGAGTTGTATGAGCAATATGATGAAGTCATCCAAGAATATCAGGCTGAGGGAATTATCGAAGATGTGACTAATGTTGAGATAGAAAATCCAGTGTATTATATGCCTCATCATCCAATAATCAAAGAAAGTAGGATTACAATGAAGTTGCGAATTGTGTTTGATGCGTCATCCCATGAGAGAGAAAACCGCTCACTTAACGAATGTCTCTTTACGGGACCCAATCTGAACCCCAACTTGCTAAGCATATTGATAAAATTTCAGGCAGGCACAGAGTTGCTATGATGGCAGACATAACGAAAGCCTTTCTACAAATTGGCCTGAATGAAAGAGACAGGGATGTGCATAGATTCTTGTGGTCAAAGAGAGACCCGCCCCTTTTGAGATCTTAAATTTAGCGATTATGGGAGAATGACGCGTGTGCCATTTGGTGCAACAGCAAGCCCCTTTCTACTGGCTGCAACTATCAGACACCACCTGAAGAAATATGAAGAGAAATATCCCGAAGAAGTCAAAGTGCTGAGACGAATGTCTGTATGTGGATGATTTAATAACAGGAGCAGATAATGAGGAAAATGCACTCAAATTGTATCAGAGAGCCAAAGAAATAATGTCAAGTGCAGGAATGAAACTTTGCAAATGGAACACAAATTCCTCTGAGTTGCAAAACGAATGGAAACAACGAAATAATGAAGAAATAGTGGAAATCAAAGGCCCAAATCCACTCAAAGTTCTTGGTCTAACATGGAACAGAGACACTGACGAATTCCTGTTTGAAACTAACGAATTGATTAACTTTCTGCAGAACAAAAGAGACACTAAACGAGGAGTTCTACAGGCAGCTGCGCGCATTTTCGATCCCATTGGATTTTTGTCTCCTTTTACCATTCGAGTCAAATGTCTATTTCAAGAAATGTGGGAGAGAGGAATTTCTTGGGATGAAGATCTTCCAATTGATCTCGCGCAAACCTGGCATCAATGGTGCTCAGAAATACCCTACTTGAAAAAGATAACTATCACACGTCGTTATGATGATGATAATGCTATCGAAAAGAAATGTGAAACAAGTGTAAATACAACAGTTGAGCGTGAGATTCATGTATTTACAGATGCCAGTGAGAAAGCCTACTGCGCCGCGGCCTATCTGCGATGCGTAAAACGAAATGGAGAGTGCACAACCAGTCTGATCGCGTCTAAAACTAAAGTCGCTCCACTAAAGAAAATGACACTACCCAGATTAGAATTAATGGGAGCGCTTATTGGAGCAAGACTTGGAAAATTCATAGCGAACAATCTGAATATGAAGGACACTGAAATACAATTCTGGACTGACTCGATGATAACCTTTCATTGGATTAAGAGTAGTTCCAAACAGTGGAAACCGTTTGTGGAGAATCGAGTAAGTGAAATTCAGACTCTGACGTTACCAAAAAACTGGAAACACTGCTCTGGAAAAGGAGAATCCAGCGACCACGGCAACGCGCGGAAAGAGTGCCCAGCGCGCTCCAGGAGGATACCGCTCTGGTGGCACGGGCCGGAGAGTGGCTGAAAGACGGCGCACAGACGCACGAAACCGAACCTCAATTGATGAACGAAAATGATGATGTGATGGAGTATGTCGTTCAGAACACAATCGTCAAGACTGAATCAGTATGTACAGTTTTCACCGCTGTTGTGAAATGAAACAGGTACAGCGGACTCAACAGAGGTTTGAGAATCACGGCATGGATACAGCGTTGTTGTGCAAGCATCGGCACGGACAAAAGGAAAAACGCAATGGACAACTGTGCACAAGGAGAATTCAGCAGGCAGCAACACAGTACCTGGATCAAACCAACGAACTCAAAGTGATAGTTTCCAAAGGAAAATGAACGGGCTGTTTGAAAAATGCCAATGTGGATAGGACATTCGAAGATCATTTCACTGAAATCATTCCTGGATGAATTGTGGACTTCTGCGAATTAGGAGGGAGATTGCAGGAAACGAACTGGTCTTTTACCCAGAAGCATCCATACATCTTGCCAGGTAATGACGCATTGTCTGAACTTTTGATCCGAAAGGCAACATTGAGGGATGTGATGCATTCAGGCCTACAAGCCACTCTGAACCAATTGAGAGAAACATACTGGATACTGAAATCCAGGCAGATGACGAAGAGTTGTGTGTCAAGCGTTGTTTAATCTGCAGACGCGCAACGCGGTTAAAAGCAGGTCAACAGATCAGTGCACCGTTACCAAAAGACTGCATTAACGAGGCCCAAGCATTCGAAATTACTGGCGTTGACTTTGCTGGTCCAATTTATGTGAAACCAGACAACAAGAAGGCCTACATTGCTTTATTTACATGCGCCGTAACACGAGCTGTGCACTTAGAACTTGTTTCTGATTTGACTACTGACGCATTCCTGCTTGCCCTTAAGAGGTTTATTGCCAGACGCGGCATCTATAGTGTCATTTATTCTGATAACGCCAAGACCTTTAAGAAAGCTGAAAAGGATCTGAAATTCCTGTGGACATTAATGAAGGGAAAAGAAATACAGGAATTGGTTTGCAGACAAGAGGATTGTATGGAAGTACATCGTGGAGCGAGCCGCCTGGTGGGAGGTGGCATGTGGAATGCTTGGGTGAGATCAGTTAAGACGTGCCTAAGGAAAAATAATAGGGAGACCCTATCTTCAAGTTTGAGGAACTCCAAACACTGATCTGCGAAGTGGAGGCTGTGATCAATTCCCGCCCTCTGTCCTACCTGCACACGGAGAACAGTGAACCCTCGCCCCTCTCAACACCGGCTCATTTTTCTGACCGGACAAAGGATTTCTACCCTTCCGTTAGGCCTACGCAATTTCCAGTTCGGAGAAGAAGACACGACTGCCACCCAGCTCAACAAGAGATTACAATATCGGCAAAGGTTGAGTACAAACTTCTGGAATCGCTGGAAGAAGGATTATTTAATGAGAACTTCGGTCTTGCACAACCATGTGAGTTAACCCCATCTAACCAATCAATATTCAAAGGTTGGAGATGTTGTTCTTTATCCATGAGGATAAGCAACCAAAACATATGTTGGAAGATGGGACGGATTGCAGATACATTTATGGGAAGAGACGGTAAGATCCGAGCATGTGCTGTCCGAGTGCCGTCTGGATTTGTTATTAGAAGACCCATCCAATTACTTTACCCGTTGGAAGTGGATGAACATTGACTAACAAGTTCATCGGGCCGGAGTATGTTGTGGCCATATTGCATGTCACTAACGATTGTATTTCCAGCTCAATTTGATCCCCCAAATGTGACGTCACGCCAGCCAATTCGTGTGACGCACGGAACCAATTCTATCGAAGGGGGCGTGGCCAATCGGGGATTCCCCTTGTTAAAAAGGAACCACGGACGCGCAAACGGGAGCGCGCGCGCACAGGACAGGACTTCCATGCTGCCTTTGTCCCAGTCCCTTTTCCCCGCACAATTTAAGAATTGTAAAACGTAGGGAAATAAATAGCCTACAAGCACAAGAAACTCGTCTCACGTGAATTCTTCTCCTCATCTTACATCAGATGTTGAACGACACGGTGTGAGTACGTCTCGTCAATACATGGTACCAGGAGAAATATCTCAACAGGAAAATGAACTTTATACGTCAACCAGAGGAGTTGAAGTTGACTGGAAACGTCAACGAAAACTGGAAAGCATTCAAACAAAGTTTTGAACTATATGTACTTGCCATCGGACTGGAAGGCGACGAACAAGCGGAAGATATAGCACTGTTGCTAACAGTAGCAGGCCGCAGCGCACTGGACGTGTACAACACGTTTGTCCAAAAAGATAAGTTCGATGTGGTCATGGCAAAGTTCGAGGAGTACTGCACGCCGAGAAAGAATGAGACATATGAGAGATATGTTTTTCAGAAACCGGTGTTCAGAAAAGAGTCCGAGGGCGATAGAAAAAGTATGTCACAGACCTACGGCTTCAAAAGTCAGTCATGCACTTCGGCCACGTTATGTGATTCAATGATACGTGACCAGATAGTTATCGGTGTACTGGACAATAAAGTGAGAATGCACTTATTGAAAGAGACCGATCTCACGCTTGAAAAAGCTATTAAAATGTGCCAAGCTTCGGATAGCGCAAAGGCGCAGATAAAGACATTCAATCAACGAGGGTGAAGCTGCGGAAGTGGAAGCGGTCCAGCGCGGGAGACCGAGGACGTCGGCAAGGAAAAGAGAGCCGAGGCAACAGCCGCAGCAGGACAGGGGAAACTGCGAGAGGTGTGGGCTGAGACACGCGCCGAAACAGTGCCCAGCGTTCGGGAAGGACTGCAGGAAATGCGGTGGAAGAAATCACTTCGCCAAATGCTGTTTCACCAATAAGAAAGTGCAGCTTGTGGAAAAGCAGAGCGACACCGAGGACGACGAGGAGATGGCGTTCTTTGTGGGTGCAATAGAAAAGGCACCGACGGCTTCAAAAGGATGAGTGGGATAGCTCACCTGGATGTGAATGGCACCGCGACATCCCACTGAACACTGGACACGGGGGCGCAGGGTGAACATACTGCCAATTAACAAGACTATAAAAGACTGAAAAACAAGCCCAAGGTGAGAGACAAAAAGATAAATCTAAGGACATATGATGACACTCCTATACCCACTAAAGGGGTGTGTAGAGTTAGTCCTGACTAGAAATTATAAGAAAGTGAAATGCTCTATTTGTGCTTGTGCTTGTTAGGGAATAGACAAGCTATTCTAGGTTTTAAAAACCTGTGAGCAGCTAGGGCTAATAAAGAGAATAAATGTCATTGATGCTGACGAAATGACAGAAAACAAACAAACTAAGAAAACAGTGACTACTGCAACAAGAGCTACACATGCTGACTGGGTGAAAGAATACGCAGATGTGTTTAAAGGTATAGGACGTCTGCAAGGCAAACACAAAATCAGGTTGAAAGATAATGCAGGACCAGTCATACACCCAGCACGAAAAGTACCTGTCGCACTTAAGAAGAGACTCAGGGAAAAGCTAGACTCTTTGATAACTGACGGGGTCATCAGGAAAATTGAAGAGCCCACCGAATGGGTTAACTCCCTAGTCATTGTTGAGAAACCTAATGGAGATCTGAGATTGTGCATAGATCCCAAAGATTTAAATAAGGCAATCCAGCGTGAACACTACAGGCTTCCAACCTAAATCAGACATAACTAGTTGCAATGAGTGGAGCATGCTTACTTCTCTAAACTAGACGCTTCATCTGGGTTTTACCAGATTGTGCTTGAAGAGGAAAGTTCTAGGTTGTGCACATTTAACACTCCTTTTGGTCGACATTGCTTCTTGAGACTTCCATTTGGAATAAGCTCCGCCCCTGAGGTATTTCATAGGACAGTACAGCAGCTCTTTGATGGAATAGAAGGGGTGGGTGTTTTTATTGATGATGTCGTAGTCTGGGGCAAAACAAAAGAGGAGCATGATGCGAGACTGCGCATAGTTCTCACTAAGGCGCAAAAGTCAGGACTAAAACTAAACAAAAGCAAATGCCAATTCGGGGTTAGAGAAATAACCTACCTGGGAGAGAAACTTTCAGAGGCAGGGGTCCAACCAGATCCAGAGAAGGTCAGGGCGATTGCGGAAATGCCTGTACCACAGGACAAAAATGACCTACAGAGAGCTTTAGGCTTAGTTAACTACTTGGGAAAATTTGTCCCGAACCTTTCAGCTAACACTAAAGCACTGAGAAGATTGCTAGAGAATAAAACAATGTGGCAGTGGATGCCAGAGCATTGCAAAAGAATGGGAGTGGCTAAAGAATAGTTCTGATCAGAGAGCCCGTCTTAACATTCTACGATCAGGACAAAACCGTTAAAGGTGTCAACTGATGCATCCAAAGCCGGCCTAGGAGCTTGTGCTTCTTCAAAAGCATGACACAGAATGGTATCCTGTCGCGTACGCATCTCGCACTATGACCAGTTGCAGAAAAGAAATTACGCACAAATTGAGAAAGAGACATTTAGGGGCTGTTTATGGCTGTGAAAAGTTTCATGAATATGTTTATGGAAGAACAGTAACACTAGAAACTGACCATAAGCCGCTAATAGCAATTTCACAGAAGCCACTGGGTGATGCACCACCACGCATTCAACGCCTAATGCTAAGACTTCAGAAATATGACGTGGACTTTGAGTTTAAGCCAGGAAAACACCTAGTGGTGGCAGATACGTTGAGCAGGGCCAGCCTGCAGGATTTAAAGAGCACAACTGACGAAATCGTGCAAATCCATATAGACTGTGTCAGAGCACACATGCCAGTGTCAGACTTAAAATGGTCAGAGATAGCCAAACAAACACAAAAGGATGAAACATTGAAACGAGTCATGGAACAGATAAACCTACCAGGCCAGATTAAACTGTCTAAGCCATACCAACACTTTAAAGGAGAACTGTCAGTGTTAGACAGTGTTTCTTTCTAAAAAGGCACCAGGATTGTTATTTCCTAACTCAATAAGACAGCAAATGGTCAGATTAGTGCACGAAGGACATCTAGGAATAGAAAAATGCAAGAGACGTGCACGAGAAGTATTGTACTGGCCGTACATGAACAGAGATATTGAGACCTACATCCAGCGCTGTGACACTTGCAGGCCAAGGAACCGATGAGGCCACATGACAAGCCAAGGGAACCGTGGAGAAAGGTTGGGATGGATCTTTTTCATCTTAAAGGCAAGGACTACCTGTTAGTTATAGATTATCATTCCAACTACCCAGAATTCACGTGTTTGAGTGATACGACTGCTGAGAGAGTTGTGACGCACACAAAAGCGATCTTTGCACGTCATGGGATCCCTGTGACTGTGATAAGTGACAATGGACCACAATTCTCGAGCCAATGTTTTAAAAACTTTGCAGAAAAGTATGGTTTTGAACATGTGACTTCGAGGCCTCACTACCCGCAATCCAATGGATTAGCGGAGAAGGGAGTACAAATAGTGAAACGTATTCTGAAAAAAGCTGCAGAAAATGCAGAAGATCCGTACCTTGCTATCCTGAACTACAGAGCATCACCACTGGAGAATGGACTTTCGCCAGCAGAAATGCTCATGAGTAGAAAGCTCAGGACCAGGCTTCCAGCAGCCACGTACAGGAAGGAAAAGTATGTGACAACACGTCCAAACATGAGACAGATAGGACTGTACGACAGAGCAACCAAGGCTCTATGCCCACTCTCACAGGAGGACATTGTGAGGGTGAGATGTGATGGACAGTGGGGACCACTAGCTAAGGTGGTCAAGGAGACAACACCTAGATCATATGAAGTCATCACGGAGTGTGGGACACCACTGAGGCGGAACAGAAGGCATCTGCTCAAAGTGCCTCAGAAAGAACTCATGGACAATGACACAAATGACATACCAGTCATCTCAGACCAATCCTGTTCTGAGACAGACAAAGACACACCAACTGATGTCACACAGGGTCAAAGACCAAAAAGACTGATTGTGAAACCAAAGAGACTGATTGAAGAGATATAAAAAAAAAAAAAAATTGAAAAAAAAATGGAAATGGAAATAATGAGAGGAAAAGTTGTTAAGTGTTAAGTTCTGAACAGTTAAAGTGCCAAAGAGGAAACTGTGTTAAGATAAAGTGGTAAATGCTAGTAAAATGTGAATTTGAATTTAAAGGAATTTATTTCTGGAAAATATTTCAGTTAAGCTGTGAAAGCACGTTAACAAGAATTGATTCATTTACTGAAAAACTGATTTAAGTTTAAGTGGTACAAGAATACTTCACTTGAGAAAAAGGAAGATGTAATGAGATGTAATGATCAACGCTACCACTAGATGGCACCAGTTGCTTATTGAAGTGTAGCCTATGTACAAAGGAAGCGCAGTTGCAAGTAAACTTGGATGTTGAACTACACGGTGTGAGTACGTCTCGTCAATACACTTACTGTATGTTCACACCAAAAGCTGTAAAAGATGAAAAATCGCAGATTAGCTGAAAACGCAATGCTGTCCAAAATATTTACAGCTCCTATCGCTCTTGCAATTTTTCTTTCCATTTAAAGGAGCTTCACTTTTTGCCTGCACGCTCGTAGTTGAGGCAAGTGCTGCTGCTGATGCCGAGCCACAAAAACACAAGATAGTCATGTTTGGTCAATAGAAAAAGAATAATAAGCATAAATACATGAAACACTGAGTAGCCTAACTAATTAATGGAGCGATTGCTTGTATGCTAGATTATACCTTAGTTGATCGCTATCGCGTCTGTGTGTGTCTGTATCTGTGTGTGTGTGTGTGTGTGTGTGTGTGTGTGTGTGTGTGTGTGTGTGTGTGTGTGTGTGTGTGTGTGTGTGTGTGTGTGTGTGTGTGTGTGAGTGTGTGTGTGTGTGTGTGTGTGCGTGCGTGCGTGCGTGTGTGTGTGTGTGCATTGTTTATTATGGAAAAGATCCGCTCAACGGGAGCATTTGTGCCAGGCAGACACACGGAAAACTGACAAATTAGAAAAAAAAATTGTGCGGTACCTCCCTGCCTCTGAATTGAGCGCACATCCCCACCCACCACTCTTCCGCTGGTTTCCATCAGCATTCCATTGTGCGACCATCCCTTTTGCGTAATGCGGATTGCGTATGCCCTCATACATTGTTGAAATCATATGCTGGATGCTTTATTCTTTCTATGTGTTTTTTAGTAAATGATCGGGCTATAAGAAGACCACGTTGGCTATGCAATCGCAGACAAATACAATGCCCCGCCATAGCCGCAATTATTCTCGCACACACCATGATGAAGGTACAAATGCGTGGTAGGAACTAGGAACTAACGTTCTCGCATATGTTTACTGGGACCCACGGCGGCGAGAGACTACATTCCGATTGGCTGGCAGTCATTTACAGCCGAAACGCTAGCTCATTTGCATAGAGTTGAGCTGTTTTCAACTCTCATTTACAGCTTTCCAGCTTTAAAGCTATCGCTCAAGAGTTTTATCACTCCTATCGATTTAATCGCGTCTAATAGAAAGTGAATGGGCGTTTATCGCTCAAAACGCTTTACAGCTTTTAGTGTGAAGCAGAAAGCGTCGCTAGCAATTGAAAACATCCAGGGCTGTAGCCCAGAAGTTAGTCGTTTTAAAATGGGGGGTTTGGGGGTTTCTCCCCCGAGAAATTTTGAAAATCGGGCTGATGAACATGCAATTGTCACGTAGTTTGAGAAGTAAAGGAAAGACAAATCGTCATGTCTGACTCACGTCAGGGCAGGCCTACTGAGTAGATTAATGTTTACTTTAAGGATAGGAAAGTGCATCACATACACGATACACCAGCAGCCAAAATGAGACATTAGAAAAGCCTGTAGCCAAAAAAACACCGTCATGCGCCTATACCGGATGTCAAGTCGAGCAGCACTAAACAGCAATATCGACGTGATGGGCTTTGCATAGAGAATCAAATTTGCAACATTTTGCAACAAATGATTCTTAATTTGCCCATGAATGTACAAGTCAGAATTTTGCGGTTTTCACTGGGTACTATATTGCATCTGTCAAATTTGCTGAACAAAATGTTAAGCTTCAATAATTGTTCATAGTCAACTTAGGCTATATAGTGCATTTATTTAAGCTCCCAACAGCATGACCATACAGCTTCGCCACATCGGCGGGAAAACAGGGCACACGCAAAGTACATCCATGGAATCGGCCATTCAAAACCAATCTGCATGAGCCGAGACTGGGCATGGGTCAGGCCAGGGCAAGCCAGAAGGAATGGAAATCGCACCCCCCACAAGCGGTTCAGCTCCTTGTGCCCCGAGTACACCGCCGGCTGGGCTGGGCCCTACACCGGAGAAGCACAGCGGCTCACCAGGCCATGCGGTTTTCACACGTGGTGGCCGCCTCTCGCGCCCGCCTCAAAGACTGGACTGGTGACCTACGAGACACATGAAAACATGGGTTCGACTAGGGTGTAGGCGGATCGCTGCCCTTACCAACGCCCACATACACACACACACACACACACACACACACACACACACACACACACACACACACACACACACACACACACACACACACACACACACACACACACACACACACACACACACACACACACATGGTGATATCTCACGAGAGACTGTTGGTCTGTTCCAAACGAAAAAAAAAAAAAAAGGGAATAGTTGTGGAATTACGCAAATGTTCTACTGTTCTAATGTTATACTATTAAACTATTAGCAGAGTTGTTGAGATGTTTCATTGCTAAACTTAATTATTAATTATTATTATTATTATTATTATTATTATTAATTATTATTATATTATTAATTATTAAAGGGGAAAGAGTTTAAAGTGTTTAATATTTGAACATTAATCTAAAGGAAGGAAGATGTTATGGATGTTGAGCATTGAGCTACTAGCGACACCTAGTGGTATGTTATGTTATGTTATGCTGCGCCCCATAATGCTGTGCGCAGCCTTTGTACGTCATTCAATAAAAGCATGAACCGAAACAGTAGACGCGCAGTCACATGGAAGGAAGCAGAGAAGAGTTGTAAAAAAGACGGTGAGTGGGAAACTAATCTAAACGGGTTTCTTCTTAAATACGAAGATGTTGTCGGGGTCGTTAAAGCCATGCTCCTCGAGTCTTTACCTAATTATCTTTTGATTTAGACTCTAATGCACTTTAGCTGATCAGACGCAATAAGCGGCTAAAATTTAGATAAGCCAAGGACAGAACAAAGTGTTTTAAAGGAGACATGAGAGAGATTCAAGTTATATGTAAGAAAATGAATGGAATATGTTCATTGTCGTTATATAAAACCAGGTTGTTAATAAGAAGACGATCGGGTAGTACAATGCTTTGATCAGTGTAGGACGTGTTCATGGAGACAGTCAACACCGCACCTCTATTGGTTTGAAATGAAAACTGCCTTTCGTCGGGAAAAACGACCGTGAGAACCTCACTGTTGGGATCCGTCCGGTAGACCTGCCAGTTGTTGTTAAGTTTATTGACAATACTTTTCTGTATTATGGTTTGCAAATATGTTTGTTACTAGAAACTTCACCATCATTATTACGAGGATGTGCCAAGATTGAACCGCAAATAAACACTTGGGAAATGCAGCAATGACTATTGCGTTTCCTAACAGTAGGCCTACTACAATATGGTCATTACCTTAAATGACACCTGATCAAGTCAGTATTATTGTTGATATAATTACGTGTTGATCAATTTAATTTCTAGATCGTTGACTCAATATCATCCACCGTCTCGATTCACATTTCTTTTTATTTTAATTCTGGTTATGTAAGAAAGAAAAGTGCAAGGGCGTCTGTATTGTAGTGTATCAATAAAGCAGAATTTATTGGTTTGTTCTGATGTAGCGCTGATGTGATGCCTCGTGAGGAGATGAAGAGGCCTTTGATCCGAGGCAGAGGGCTGGGCTCCAGACCGCTGGAGGCATTGACCTCCGACCCCGGCACGCCCGTGGTGGGTGTCCTGGGTACGGGCGACTTCTCCCGCTCGCTAAGCGGGCGACTAGTGGCGTCCGGGTATCAGGTGGTCGTTGGCAGCCGCAGCCCTAAACGCTCCCGGGCGCTGTTCCCTGAGGAGGCAGAGGTGAGTGTGACCCTCCCTCACTCTTTTACCCATTCAGTCCCTCATAGTCAGATTCACTCGCTAATAGACCCTTTTGAAAGTAGGACAAACACTTATTTGAAAAGGGTCTATTAGCGAGCGTAATATGTTGCTCATAACAATGATGGATATGTTCACTGTAGGAGTGGCAGTGAGCCAGTATTAGTAGATAGATACAGCTAGTAACTTCATATACGTTGACCATGCTGGTCCTGTGATGGACTTAATTAACAGCCTAATTTTCAATCACAGAAACAGGAAGTGACGCCATTGTTGATGGTCTTTGAAAAGGTTCCGTTGACTCATTCATCCATTGAGTCATTCATCCATTTACTCACTCGCATTATTTACTAACTCTAAAGCTAAAGAACTTGCAAATTGACTGCTTTTTTCACTCACTCACTCAGTAGCTGCATCACTCTCTTCCCCTACAGCATTCACCCCCGGCATTCGCTGATTCACTCAGTTGTTCATGGATGCACTCACTTACTTACTAACTGGTATACTCACTCACTTAAAGATCTAAAGTCCCGTAGTAAGGCCTAAAATCTCCTGACTTAACAGTTCTACAGACTAGTGTCCCCCCTTCGGTATCAACAGCACAGGACCCATCAACAAAAAACGGCGGAAGAAAATGTATTGCATAATCCAAATTTAAGCCTCAAATCTCCTGATTTGACAGTTTTACGATCCAATGCCCCCACAGGGAACGTCAAAGCAATAGGGGTCCCGGGACCACGCAAACTTTTTTAAAATTGCACAATAATTTATTCAGTCACTCAAAAAAGAGTGAAACAAGTTTACATTTACATTAAGGGCATTTAGTGCGCTTTTATCCAAAGCGACTTCCGATAAATGCATTTGTCAGAGGAAAGAAAAAAAAAATATTTAACTGTCGGCACAGTAAGGATGTTCATAGAACCAAGTGCCAAGCACTAGCAATCGCTAGGTTAACCCATTCCCTGTATACAATAGAGATAGCAGGGATAAGATGCTACACAACTAAGTACTGTAACTAAGTATGACATGCATATAATATAATATAATGTACACTAGTGTGTACATGCAAACAGCTCACTTTTTAAGTGAGACTCACTTTTTTGACGGCCAAATGGGTCACTTGTGTGGTTCATGCAGATCCGAGGAGTTTTTGTTTTTGAGGGGGGGGGGGGGGGGTCTCTAATTTGCGCCGGAACTTTCGTGCGCATGCGCACTCCTCATTCCCGTAACTAACCGTTTCTGCTATCTCTAGATCATTCAAAAACTATCAAGCGGAGAAATAGAGCTTGCGCCCGTATATTAATCATTACGGTAGCCCACACCACTTCTGCAGAACTACCGTCCAATCACAGAGACAAGAAAGATTCACCAGCACCTGAAGTATTTGTAACGTGAGCTTCTATGTACCGTTACCCCTGAATGGCTCGGGAATTTCAACATTTTCGACCGGTTTCTGAAAGTAAACAATGAGAGCTTAAGGTAAGGTTGCAGTCTTTTGCTGAAAGTTTAACATGAATATTAATTGTCTTGGAAGTATCCATGATGGAGTGACCAGACGTCCCCGGTTTCAGGGGACAGTCGCAGCTTTTGGTTGCCTGTCCCCGGGAAAATAAAATGAAAACTCTGTCCCCGTTTTTTAAATAAATACATAAATAAAGATAAAAAATTAAGGAAGGCCGATATCAATCAAACTGATGGCCACACAGGAAATCTCCCCGTTTCTCTCCGCCTTTTCGGGATTTATGTCCTGGTATTGAACATCGGACGACTGGTCATTTTCATCCATGATATCAGTTAACTTGAGCTGGTGTTAGCTAGCGCATAGACCTGCATAGTTAGAGATAACACTAGCCGCGTTTACATGGCACATCTGATCCGCATAGATTTCTATTCAGCATAGATCTGTTCCTAAAATGTGTTCCGAATGTACTGTATACATGGCAGTAACAAAAGTGTCCGTTATGTCTCTCGCGCACACCTGACACATCTCTGGACCGGCGGCGACATAATGGATGGATGGTCTTATCACTATCGGGGATTTTAAATTTGATTTTAATGAAAGCCAAGCAGGAGAGAGCCTGCTCCTTCAATTAAGAAGGAGCCGGACAGCGCAGCAACGTCAATTTCTCGTCAGATCTTTATATTTACCCTAAGCTCTAAGCTTATATATAGTATATTATATACTACATATAATAGTATATAATATAATATAATTGTATTTATAATATCACGGCCAAAAGCTCTGTGCACCTCCGGATGGCCATAGCGCGGGGAGCTCACAGGGATTGGGGTTTGTTTACCGGCGTTGCTATGGTTTCCGGTCTTGTGTGTTACATAATACATTTAATTTTAATTTAGAGGCGCCTTTCAAGACACCCAAGGTCAATGATGAATGAAACAGGCGGTCGAAACTGTTGTGCATTAAGCTTTATTGTTTAGTGACTCTTTTAGTCAGATTCCATCTAATGTAGGTAAAGTAAAAAACCATTTCAGGTAGTAAATGTTGAATGAAATTAACTAGGACTTAAAATTTGCAATTTGGTTCACCCATGGGACCTAGGCCCACATGTTTCAGACCTTATCAATCATTTATAATTATATATAAGTAAAAGTAATGTTACAATTCAAATGGTATGATGTTTGTTTTTGTTGTTCCTCTTCTGTTATTTTCAGAACGAGGGAATTCAATGAGGATGAGGCTTTGTCTGTGAAGCAGGTGGATCTAGGGTGCAAGTGCAGCTGGAACTGGAACTGGCTGAAGTTGGAAATCTCAACCACTATTGAAACAAAGACACACATTTTCCCATTGTCTCATTGTATCAAAAAAATTGACAAGAAAGGCCATGGCAGGTGTACACTATGCATGAGGGAGATCAATTATTCGAACAGAGGGTCCCAAGCACTAGTGGCACACTGCAAGACTGAATGCCATGTTCGAAAATTACGTGGCATTATCACAACACGTAGTGTGGCACCGGTCCTTACAGAAAGAAAGGCCCAGCACCAGCACAAGGAACCTGAAAGGATAAGGGAGCAGATTCTGACCCCTGTGCCCACATTCTGATCGCATAGCTAACGCAGAGGTAGGCAAGGTTGTTTAAGGAAGGCATAAAGGGAAAGTGTTGTTAGACCTATGGCAAAAGTGTAGAAGACAACTTTTAAGTATAATTATTTTCTTGAAGCAAAAGCGTATTGGTCTCTGAGAGATGTGTTTAGTGTAATTTACTCCATTGTTTCCCTTTTTAGGCTATGGTTCTGGGAGTCATTGCAGAGCAGTCCCTTCCATTATCAATTGCTCCCGTCCTTGTTAATTTGGCCCAGACTCTTGCACTTGACAAGATGGCTTTGGCACAGTTAAAACTGTCACGCACAGCAGCCACATACAAAATGGTTAATGGCCTTGCACACGTACTTTCTCTGAAAGAGGACAGTTTATCAAGCTTAAATAGATGTCCCTTTTCTCTGAACATCGATGAAAGCACCTGTAACAGGAACAAGAAAGTACTTGCAATGTTGGTTAGCTACTACCATGAGGATAAGGAGAAGGTGGTCGTAGAGCATCTTTGCTCTCTTGAAGTCCAGAAAGTGACTGCTGCCAGCTTGGAAAAGTCTCTCACTGACTTCTTCATCGAAATTGGCATTCCGTGGCAAAATCTGGTGAGCATCATGATGGATTCGTGCAGTGTCATGCGAGGGAGCAAGTGAGGTCTGGAGACCAGGATCCGCCATTCACTCTGCCCAACTTTGCTGGACATAGATGGGGACAGTTGCCATCACATCCACAATGCAGCCAAAAAATTTGCGGAGCCTTTTAACCTCTTCCTTGAGAAGCTATTTTCAGATCTGCACACAGATCATCAGTGGTCTCCAGATCAGGTATGCATTTTGTAGTTGTAGTTGTACAGGTGATGTATACATTGTAGTTGTACAGGCAAGTCATTTTTTATTTTTAACTTTCGTAGGTGATGTACCTCAAGGAAGTGTGTCAGTTCATGCATATATCCCTGCCACCAATCCTCAGAGGTTTGTGCAGCAGCATCGCTGGCTCTCTGCATATAATGTGAGCATCGCCACAAAGAGAATGCTGCCTGCATATAAGGTGCTATATTATGGCTTCCTGAGTGCAGAGGACAAGGCGCTTTACAGGGACCCTCTGGAGGCGCTCTTCAGACAACACAACGTAAGCAAGAAGGCACAACAGCGGATCTTTTCTCTGCATGGGGACCTTAACAAGAAAGGTAGGGTTCTCCTGAGCATGCATTAGTTTGAACACATTGGAAAAGTACTTTTAATTCAATTTATCTGAATTGTGAAACTATAGTTTCTCCATGGTCTTGGAAGGAAAATGAAGGTATAAACTGTTGAATGTGAAAGATACAATATTAGGTAGAAACACTATGTGTAATCAATACAATCTATAAGTATCAAGTATGTTAACATGTTAAGTATATGTTAAACAGTCCTCCTGTTACAGTATTTGCTGACACATCTTGACATTTTTTAATTGGGATTTGTGCCAAAAGCTAATTTTACTTTACCATTTTACCTATTCTATTCTCTTTTAGCTATGACACAATTAGGGAAAGACAGAAAGACAAGGGTGAACTCTAAGATTTGGTTTGAGGACACAAAAACTGAGCTACAGCTGAGTGTGTATCAGGGTGTGCTCGCCATCCTGAAGGAGTATGTCATGGTTTTCCAGGTTGGTATTGGTAGCATTTGGTCAAACTAATATAAATAGCTGCTCTAAAGTCAGAGAAATTAAAGTAATCCTTTCCAGTCTACATGTTGTAAGCACATACAGTGTGTTATGTAGGCGTGCCAAGTATTGGTGACCAACACTGAAATATGTTTAGAATAAATTCATAGATTTAAGAAGCCCAGAATTTGTGTGTCTCTACATGTCCACATGTCAGTGTATTTTAGGCCTACTTGGGATATCTGCATAACATACTGGCAAAAGACAATATTAACACTGTTTCAAAAAGTGGTTATTCTTGTCTGGGGTTCACTTGCTTTGGAACAGGACAGCATGACTGAAAGCCACATTTAGCTTTTTGAAATATCAGGGGAGCAAAATGTTGGCGCATAACCTAACATGATATTTGTTGAAATATTTTCCAGGGGAGCCAAACCTTGGTGCACAAGCTTCACGATAGGCAGCTAGAGTTGTTCAAACTCTTCATGAGTTGTTTTATCAGAGCTGAGCACCTCTAAAGGATGCAACTCCTAAAGAGATGGCAAAACCTCGGTGATTGAGGAAAAGATGCTCCCTTTTCGCCCAGCTTTATGTTGGAAGAGAGGCGGATTCATATTCAGAACCAAGAGTCCTCGACATCCTGTTAGTATATACTCTCAAAATGACCTCTCTTACATTGCATTAATAACAGTTCGGACATGATATTGGCCTATTCTTTCAATATATGTGGCCAATGTTAATGCATTGGTTTTGTTTCACTTTAGCTCCTCAAGACATTCCTGGAGTCGGTCTCGGCAGGCCTACATCACAACTGGCCTATATCTACAAAAGAAATTACCTTTGGAGAACCCCATCCTACAATCCCTCTCTGCTGTAGACCCCATCCTCAGAGGTCACTCGCAAGCTGTGATCCATTTGAAGAAGCTGGCCACCAACCTTCAACACTTCACAGACCCTGAAAGTGATGTCCAACTAGAAATAATGGGGTACAGTGTGTCTCCAGATTTGGCCTCATTCAGTGAGGGAGAGGACATGGTCACTTGGTGGGCCAAGGTCTTCAATTTCTAGAAAGTTCCCTGCATTGAGCAAAGTCGTGAAAGGCCGCCCTCTCCATCTTTCATGGCCCATTGGTGGAGGCCCTCCTTCAACCTTATGGGGGACAATTATTGACCCAAAGAGCAGCAACATGGCTATCCCTACATTTAATGCATTCCAAACTGTTAAATACACACTAAAATCAGGCAACATGTCCGCCACTCAAATTTTTAAGAGGGACGATCCCAAATATGGGAAATTGGATCAAAGGCTGTGTCAAAACATCAAGTCTGCTGGGGCAAGGGATGCGGCTAGACGCCAAAAGAACCGGATTTCAGCAATGGAGAGGGCTAAAGAATATGGGTACGAGAAAGCACAAACTGCTGAGGACAGTAAAAGGGCTGCACTTGAAGCCGAAAAGAGGGCAAGAATGAAGCATGCGGCCAAACAAAGGCGTCGGGCACTCGAGATCCTGGTGGCAAAAAAAAAGAAGTAATTCTGTCAAAATGACAATGAAAATGTTCTTTTGTTTGTTGTATTAATCCGTTACTCTAGCTATTGCTATATGTTTACAATTCAATAAAGAATGGAATAGAAATCTTTGGCCCTTTTCATCATTGCGCCCCTTCCATGGTCTCACGTGGGATCGGCGCACGCACCCAACAAGTCGCCGGTATGTACTCACTTTTTTGACCCTTCACCTGTTTGCATCCCTGGTTAAGTGCCAGGACGTACGACATACAATAAGTAGTAAGTTTATGATAAGTATGTTTATGATAAATACATTTCTAATAAATAATACGTTTACAGTAAAGACTTGTGCAATCCCATATTCTCACTGTCTCGCCCCGCTGTCCCCTTAGGTGACGTCCCAGAAGGAGGCAGCCAGCCAGGCGGGTGTTGTGTTCGTAGCGCTGTTCCCCGAGCACTACTCCACGCTGGCATGCCTCAAGCAGGTTCTGGCGGGCAAAGTGCTGGTGGATGTCAGCAACGCCGTCCAGGTCAACCTCTGCAGGACATCCCATGCCGAGCAGCTGGCAGACATGTTCCCGGAGAGCCACGTGGTGAAGGGGTTCAACACCGTGTCGGCTTGGGCGCTCCAGACCGGCCCGCGGGACGGGAACCGACAGGTGAGGTCCCGGTCTGAGGTCCGGGCGTGTCTGGGATTCGGCGGATGTTTTCGGTTGCACGCTGTATCAATTGTGTTTGACGCAGACATTTAGTTTGGTTCAAATTTGAATTGATGCCCGAGAACGGCCTAATGGAGAACTGCTTCTCACATGCTCCATGTAGAGTGTTGTGCTAAAATAAATTCGGTCTGTGATCCTCACTTTTTCTGTCCACTCCTCTTCTGCTCTATCACCCGGAGCTTCCCCCTGGGTGTGACCTCACGTTAGCTCACGGTGGTCCTCTTCCCCCCCCGGAGTGTAACCTCACAGTGCTCCTCTCCAGGTCATGCTGTGCGGTGACAGCGCGGAGGCCAAGGCGGTGGTGGGCGGGCTGTGCCGCGCACTGGGCTATGCCCCAGTGGACACAGGCCTCCTGGCGGCCCAGGCCCTGGACTTGGAGAACCTCCCACTGAGGCTGTTCCCATCCTGGCGCGTCCCGGTCCTCTCCACGCTTGGCCTCTTCGTGGTCTTCTACCTGTACAACTTCCTGCGCGACGTGCTGCACCCCTTCGTGGCGTTGGGCCACGCCCCCGCCTTCTACAAGCTGCCTGTGGAGACGGTGAACGCCACGCTGCCGGCGGTCGCTCTGGTTACGCTAGCCTCGGTGTACGCCCCTGGATCGCTGGCCGCGGGCCTGCAGCTGTCCCGGGGCACCAAGTATGCCCGGTTCCCCAGCTGGCTGGACCGCTGGATGGGTCGCAGAAAGCAGTTGGGGCTGTGCAGCTTCGCCTGCGCTGCCATACACGCCGTCTACAGCCTGTGTCTGCCCATGAGGCGCTCGGCGCGATACAAGATGCTCAACGACGCCTTTAAGCAGGTGAGCACTGTGTGTGGGTGAGCTTTGTGGGCTGAGTTAGGGTTTGAGCTATGGTGGTTTCAGGTAGGGGTTAGGCATCTATGCTCTAGGGCAGTGGTTCCCAACCTCGGGGTAGCGTTTCCCTTGGGGGGGCGTGAGAGATCCAAGGGGGGTGCGTGAAGCCGCTGATGGCTAGAGGCAAATCCACGTCCGAGCAGTGGCGCAATTTCAGAGAAGTAGCAAATGCAGCAGCAGTGCGCCTGTGCCTGTCTTTATAACAGCTCATCCGAGTTTGAAAGAACTATTTTAGATCTCACGATTGAAAATAGACCTGTCGCTAAGTCACGCCCCCTGTCGTTACCATGCCGAACTCGGACAAACAAACCAGACTCGATAACAAAAACATATGGAAAAATGTCAGCTGACTGTATATCAAAGCAAGTTTTGGGGAGGTTTTGGGCAAAAAAAGAATTTAATTTCTTACAGGATCAATCGAAAGTTACTACATTACGCTATGGAGGGGTATAATCAAAACTTTTAAACAAACGCGATTAACTATTTACATGTGCAAAAATCCCCAACATATTCTTCATTTTGTGGACCACTTGTTTTTTTATACCGAGAAGAGCCTCCAAAGGACAGTTCCTCTGCGTCTCTCTCGTAGATCACACCATATTTCGTCTTTGTTTTAATGCAACTGCATCATCTTCTCACACATGATCAGCAGCTTGCGGTTTCACTTTCTCTCCAGTTAGAATGCTCGCGATGATATCGCTCCGTTGTCTCTGTGGAGACAGTGCAGCATCAACATCTCTACCCACCCACCCCCCACCCACCCACCGGAACCACGGAGCCATCGCATTTACGTTAGAATGAAACCAAATAAACAGCCGAAAAACGCGTATTCCATCAGTAAATTAGCAGGGGCCTGGGGAAAAAAGGTTGGGAACCACTGCTCTAGGGTGTCCAGGTAAGGATGCAGAGTAGACATTAAGGGATCAAACCCAGAACCTCTCAATTTTACTTGATTATTCTGACCCCAACTCCTTGGACACAAGGGACCACAGAGAACCTGGGGTCAAGTCTTTAGTGGATATTTAAGTATTCACTCATCATTCAACAACAACACTGCTGAATGCTTTCATATTGTTGTTGCCTTATTGTATTGTTATTATTCTTCTTATTATTATTCTCTAGGTGTCATTGCATGGTCTTTTACTTAATTTTGCGGTGGTCACTAGTAGCAATGAATGCCATGAAGTCTGTTTAAGTGAAAATGCTCAGGTGCTCCTGTTTTCATGCTGTTCTAGTGTGGTGGAGGAGGTTGGCGGGGAGGAATGACATGATTTTGGCTCTTAGTCATGACATGCAAATGTCAATGTGTGAGAGAGAGAGACTCATCAACACCCCTGGGCTCTTTTGGGGTTTCTGGTTGTGCCGTCCTCGGTATGTCTGCTAATACCCTGACGGCCAGCTAAACTCTTTCCCAAAAACACCAAGACCCTGCAAACGTAATTCTCACTTCCACAGGTTTAATGGATGCACATGGGAAAAGGTGAAACAACGATGCTATGGAAAGCAAAAGGTGTTGACAGATGCAATTCAATTGTTATGGATTTAACAGATTTGAACGAAACAGATTTGATCTTCACCTCAGCCTGGCGCACTTTCCCATCTTCGCTAGGTAAGGCCTCTGTAATCAGTTCAAGAGGCCATTCATTCCTAGGTGCTTGGCTGAGGACAACACTTCCAGGCTGAATGTCTGGCTGAGTGAACTGCCACTTCTTGCGGGCCTGCAGTGTTGGGAGAAATTGATTCCTCCAGCGGTCCCAGAAGGTGTTGAACCTGTCGCCACTGGGACTTGTAGAGGTCAGCAACTCCAAACTCACCCGCAGGAGCAGGAATAATGGTCGTCTTTTGTGTGAGAAGAGCAGCAGGCGTGAGTATGAACGAGTCATCAGGGTCCATAGTCACTGGAACAAGTGGCTTGGCGTTGATAATTGCTGCAACTTCTGCCATGAAGGTGAAAAAGTGGTCTCTCATCTCGTTTTTTCTCAAAGTTACGCTTGAGAGACGTGAGACCCCTCAGCGCCAGTGGCCTGTTGTCAGGGAGCCGTGGGCTTTTGAAAGGTAATGGCGCCACCCAACTGTTGCTTGAGTCTTTTCGCAGTCCTTCATCCATTATCTCCATGAACATTGCATCTTGAATGGAGGGAACCACCTGTTTATCATCCCTGGTTCGCCTGAACAACGTGCATCCAAGGTGGTCGGTTTCACAGAAAGGTTGGTCCTCAGTATATGCTCGGGGCTCACTGGTGGCTTGGGTTTCGCTGAACCTCTCCTTTACATTGAACACGTTGGGGCACGTGTCAAAGAGAGTGGGACATTGCAGCTCTGTGGTGTTTGTGTCGAACTTGCTAATAGTCAGGGGTCTATGGACATTTACTTAGGCAAACATTTCCAATAAAGACCCACCCCAGGTCTAACTTCTGTATGTAAGGCAGGTTGTGAGGGACATTCACCTGTTTGCGGACTTTATGCACTCTGATAATGTCCTGTTCTAATAGAAGCATAATGGGGGCTTGTGTGTCAATATCTGGGATGAGCTGTGCTACTGACCTTAGATGAGCATGGTGAAGAGCTACTTCGGGGGTCAGAATCTCCTCTCTGTTGTTCGGTATGCCGTTACATTCTATGAGGCTTGGCAACGGGACGCGAGCGGTTCCATCCAGAGACTCCACTTCATAGCCACTGGCCCTTCTGCCTGCTGATTGCTTCACTCCAGCACATGTTCTCAGTCTGTAGGGAGTGCTTGGACTTTGGTCGTTAAACATGTCAAAGAACTGGGCGAACCAGTGACCTGTTGCTCTGCTCGTCAATGATTGCATACAGTTTCACGGCTTTTTCTCTGTGGCCGGCTGGAAACACTTTGAAGAGGCATATCTTCGAGCATGAGTGGTCTGTGATTTCCCCACCACAGATTTTCATGCATTTGTTGGTGACCTGAGACTGTGTTAAAGCTCCATCCTCCCCGCCATACTCAGAAGCAGGGTAAGCCTGCTGCCAGGGTGCGGGTCCAGGGTGAAGCGCTGGGTTATGCCTGTCGCTCTTACATTCAAAACACTGGACATTGAGTTTGCAGTTCTTTGCTATGTGAGACAAGGAAGAGAGACATTTAAAGCACACATTGTTTTCTCTGAGGAGGGTTTTGCGATCGTCAATGGACTTCTCTCTGAATGCTCAGCACTTACGGAGAGGGTGTGGCTTTTGATACAACAGACCCAGTAGGTCGCCGTAGTCGTTTCTTATTGAAGGCTCACCCGTGTCAGATGTGGCTCTGGATGACACCTCTGTCTTGTGGACGGACACTTCCCGCCGTCTGTCTGGCTTCCACGCTGTCTTCTCTGTTCTGGGGGCCATTTCTATGTAGCCGATGAGGCTGAAGCTTAGGTCATTTGCAATGCGAGCCGGCTGGCTTACAAAATCGACAAAGAAGCCAAAGAGAGGATAGCTCACCTGGTTTTGACACTTGTAAGCTGCAACAGCGTTCACCCTATTCCCTATACCACTATTGCTTCAGCTGAGCCACATGTTAGCTCGAGCCTTTCCCATGCCATGGCTAGTCCTGCTTCTGGCCGATTGATGTGTATGGCTCATATTTGTTCAATATGCTCGGCTGACTCCTTCCCGATCAACTTCAGTAGAAGATCCTTCTCCTCGCTCGGTTCCAGGTTTAAGCCGCTGACGGCAGTCAAAAAAGAACATTTCCATGCTCTGTATTTTTGGGGCTTGTCATTGAATTGAAGCAAGCCTGTAGCCACAAGCTCACGGCGGGCCAGATACCTGACAAAGTAATTTATGTGTGAACTGCCTTCATTGGAGTCTGATGGTATGGCGTGGCATGCGGGAGAAGGCCGGATGTTGTGATTTTGTGGTCTGAAGTAGTGTGCAGGAGTAGCATGCTCACCGCTGGACTTCATTTGAGGTAGACCAACGACTCTCCATGCAACCTGTTGAATGGCTCGTGGCTGTCCTCGTATGCGCTGATGTAAGGCTGCCGTGAGATGAGACGATGTGGAGCAGTATTGTTCTGATGCGGATAGAAAGGACTGGCTTTCAGGCTTTAGTGGTGGAAGTGACACGTGGCTAGGGTCTGGCGCTGTCTTTGCTTGTGTGTCACCGTTATCACATGACTGAAATTCTGAATCCCTTTTCTTTAAGTTGATCAAGCAAATACTGCTTTGTTCATTGTGAAACTTCTAGAGGAACAGAGTCTATGTTCAGGTCACATCTATGTCTCTCTCCCTTAACATCAGCAGCAGCTTCAATTGTCTCTGCTTCAGCAATGGCTGCTGCAGCTTCTTTTTTATGTTTGAGCATTTCTAAAGACACTTCCAACTTAGCTTGTTGTAGCCTCAGATTAGTTTCCTCTGAACAACATACTTGCGTGCGTGTCCTTAACGATGTGCTATGCGGGTTCTCCTGTATTGCTGTACTTACATGCAAACTCGCCTCTAGCCCTTGGCTGTAGAGAATGCTTCGTTGATTGTCCATTGGATGCGTGTGACCACCTCATGTCGGTTGGCTTCCAACTTGCTCTGCTTTACCTCGCTTGCTATATAGCCGTTGTTTCACTGTGCCGTCCTCGGTATGTCTGCTACTACCGGCCATCTAAACTCTTTCCCAAAAACACCAAGACTCTGCAAATGTATTTCTCACTTCCACGGGTCTAATGGACGAACATGGGAAAAGGTGAAACAACGATGCTATGTAAAGCACAAGGTGTTGACAGATGCAATTCAATTGTTATGGATTTAACAGATTTGAATGAAACGCTGGACCAGCTAGACGCGACTGAGTGTTTACTTCCTGGAGTCACGCGATAGGCCGATTAGAAGCAAGCGCCTTAAAGTGAACACGTCCTGAATAGAAACGCATAGGAAATGCACAGTCCTGGAACACATAATTCTGTAATGCTGACTAAATGTAAAGCATGTATTTTTTACCTGTAGCATTAAACCTCTTACTCATAACAAAACACTGGTTGAGCCACACTAACACCACTGGGCTGGGGGTTGATTGAATACAGAAAGAAGAGGTGCCAGTATTTTAGCCTATTCAATATGCGCAAAACTAAATGTTGAAATAGTGGTAATGTCCAATCCAACCATTTCTTCCTCCTTCCTCTTCTTCCTTTCTTTCTTGACCAAGAGATGCAACGTTGATTTGTTATCGCCACAAATAGCACAGGTAGGAACTTGCTCCGAAATGTTTGCACCTTGCTGTTACCTCCTACCTGCCGAGATGGGGTCTGTTTCACCTGGCCGTAAAATCAATAGTGTCTTTCCGTGGGCCGTCGCAAGCCAAGGTGGGCGAGGCCATGAATACTCATTTACCAAATGACATCAGTTGGTAAGGCTTTTCTGATGTATATCGTTTATGCATTGATTTTCTTTAATTTGCTAATGCAGGCAATGGAGGTAGAAGAAATTTTCAAGGGCAGCATGCATATGCAACTCTGAGTGACCTCAGTGTTGTTTCAAAATGATTTCAAAGCGAACAAGTACTAATAATAATGCTAATAAGGCTATTCATGTCTTTACAACTTCTAAATGTTGTAAATACACAATGGACACAAATAAGCCTTATAGCAAGTCTATATGGTCTTGAATAAAAAGAACAAGACATTGGTTTGACTGCATGACCGTATGTGTCAGGTTTCCACTTCAAAATGTGATTCATGCGTCTCTTCCTCTGGTCCGTCTCCATTTTACGATTCACTGTTTTGAGAGAGAAACAAAAGAGAAGGAATAGGAAAAACCCAGAAGGAAATGACAAACTGAGGAAATCAAGAAATATTTTCATGATTCTCCTTATTGTTGTTATGGCTCTGGGTGTATGTCCACTGGCAAGTTTGGAAGAAAGATATATTGAATAGAAAGAGGAACAGTTGAATGCTTTACGTAGATTGTACAAAAAAATGCATGTAATTTATTTAATGACATTTGTGTTCCCTCTCTCTCTTTTCCTATTTTTTTTTCTCTCCTCTCCTCTTTCTCTCCTCTCTTGCTCTTCCATCCCTCTCACCTCCCCAGGTGAAGGAGGGGGTGGCGGACTCCTGGCAGGAGGATGAGGTGTGGAGGATGGAGCTGTACCTCTCCGCGGGCATCATGGCTCTCTGTCTGCTCTCCCTGCTTGCCATCGCCTCCCTGCCCTCGGTGGCCGACGCCCTGAACTGGCGTGAATTCACCTTCATGCAGGTAAGATCAAATGCACACAGGAGATCGGTCGGCTCAAAAGTGGTGGGAAAAATCCAGATTTACTCGACTAATTCGGCGTCGGTTTGTGTCGAGGAATCACATTTTTTGTGATGATAAGCACGGGCTTCTATTGTTATTATAGTTTGTATATAAATGTATATATTGTAGTTTTATAGTCTTTATTGTTGTTGAAACTACCGGTAGATAGGTTAATTCCCCAACATTTACTGGCTGGCCCAGATAGGTGGAGTTGCAATGCATCACATTTATTTAGCTCCTGCTTTAGTTCAAAGCAACTTACAATAATTGCATTCAACCATGAAGCAACGATGAGTTTTTTTTTAATCTTAATGGTACTGGGAGAGATGAGATCATACAATGCATCAAATAAGCAAAGAGCTGCATTATAGAAACAAGATTCTATTTCTGATTTCCCCCGCATTTGCATTTAATCTACAAAATAGCCTTCTCTCAAACAATAGCCTTACTAAACAATATTAAACGAAACACGTCTCAGGTTTCAAAATGTTGCTATACTATATGTGTAAGTGTTAAAAGCAAGTAGAAATATTTCTCTGGTGTGGGTTTAACAATATGCAAAAAGTACATGCTAAATCTGACATGTGTGTCAATTGGTGTAAACTATCACAGAACTGTAAGTAAGCCTAATCATTGATTTGGACCATGTATAACAAATAAAACAAGAATTAAATGTAGAAACAAACAAAACATATCAACGGTTAAGATTGTGAAACTTGTGCCTGAAATTTCTATTTCGATTAAGTCGACTAATAGTCATGATGGATTTGTTTTGACATAGAAGGAAACAGACACACGCGCGCACATACATACATACATACATACATACATACATACATACATACATACATACATACATACATACATACATACATACATACATACACACATACACACATACACACATACACACATACACACATACACACATACACACATACACACACACACACACACACACACACACACACACACACACACACACACACACACACACACACACACACAGCCCCCCATAAAACACTGGTTATGTATTCCGGTACTAACTACAAAACATCAGTACAGTTCAATCTGACGACCAGGGCGTCCATGCAGCGTATCTCCTCCCAAAGATATACACACAAGACCTCGATTACAAAGTAAGTCCAAAAAGCAAAACCCTATGCATTCAATCAGTGACGATAATATTACCACTAATTGTACACAGCTCTTTGCTACTGAGTTACGTTTATTGAGTGGCTGTACTGCGTGTTACAAAGCTTATTTTTCTCTTACAATGCAATCTCGGGTATAAAGACACAACAAACAGGTATGGATGATGTTGGTGCATGTCATCACTTCGTAGGGAAATAAAGAACACGCTTACTCTGGCAGAAAGTTTTCTCAGAAAGTGCCCTCTCCCCTTCGCCCTTTTTAAGATGCTTCTCTAATAACAGAAACATATGTGAACGTGGACCTGGGCTGTAGCACTTGATTAGACACTCAGACATGCTTTTCTAGGTCGTTTAGCAAGGGGTAGATGAGGAGATTAGAGAAAAGGAGAGGAGGAACAGGGAGAGGAGGAACAGAGAGAAGAGGAACAGATAATGAATTAACAGTTAAAGGAGATACAGAGCAAAGAGAGGAGACACAGGAAGATAAGAAACAGACAGAGGAGAGCCGGACAGTGCACAGAATACAGTTACTGTGTGAAGGCATGAGAGTAGTGATGATCTCAGTGTACAGTCTAATGGCCACACATGAGCATTGGATAAAAACATTGGGTATTAGACTGCCGGTAGTATCACATTTCTTTTCACATAATCAACATTCATCAATAACAACAATATCATCATAACCATAACCAACAATTTTGACACTGTCACCGGCCCGGTATGGTACAAAATATAGGCCTACGCCGCGCGGCTGGCGTACGGTCTGCTTTACTGCATCGTGGTCCATCTGATCAGCCCTGCTGACAACCACATCGACACGCTCATTAACACTGTCCAAAATTAGCAGTTAACACCAATGCCTACTGCTGCTGTTACAAGCGACTTTCTAACTCTGGGATCTCTTTTAAGCGTCTGGGCACGGAGCAGGACATGTTCCTGATGGGTTTGGAGATCAGGGGCCTCATGTACTAAGACTTGCGTGGATTTCATACTGAAACTTAGCGTTTCAGTATGAAACGCCAAGTATCAAGTGTGCGAACGCATGGATCCAAGCACGTTTCTTTTGTACATCTCGATCAACGTGGAATTGAGCGCACGTGCCGAGGTGCCAAACTCCTCCCTGTCCACGCCCTCATTTAAATATGCAATTTTATGTAAATAGGCCTCTGGACCTGAGATTCACCTCTTAATCCGATCACCTGGCACCATGAACAGAGGCAAAAACCGAAACTTCACGGAGTCCGAGCTCGAGATTTTGCTCCATGGTAGAAATGCGCAAGCATATGCTATTTGGAACCCTGTCAACAGGGATAAATACCAAAACAAAGAGAAGTGAGTGGGAGCGTGTTTGCGAGGCCGTCAATGCAGTGGGGTCTCAGCAGCGCACACACTCTGAAATTAAAAAAAAGGGGTCAGACCTCAAGGTGGAGGTGAAGCGGAGGGTTTCTGCCCACCGCTGAAGCGTGACCGCAAAAGGTGGGGGGACGGCAGTGGGGGAACTCTCCCCCTTCGATTTGAGAGTGGCCGCTTTGGTCGGTGACACAGCTCTCACCGGAGTGGTGGGAGCCCATGAAGGGGACACCGATCATCCCCAAGGTAAATATGCTGGAGTCATAAATGCTGTAATTATACTGGTCATACAATTGGCTGCTTACAATACGCATAAGTCGTGCGTAAAGATGCCAGGATATTAAAGACTTTGACTCGTGTTTATTAACTTAAATTTTTTATTTTTGAATAGACAAGCAAGGAGAGGGCACGGACAACCCCTGGCTCCTGGCTGTGTGGCGCTCTAGGGCCGGCCGCAGCTCTGCGCACAGCTCCAGTAATACTGGCCTGGGGAAACGAAATCGGCTCATGAGCCAATCATCATCATTTGCGAGCAAGTCCTCGCGTTCCCTAAATATACCAACCCAGTCTCACCAAAATGCGTACAGATCGCACGGTTTGCCATGCGTGCAGTACATACGCCAAATGACCATTTCGCGTAGGCCTACATATGATACGCAAAACCCAGCATTAACTACTGTGGAGGGCGGATGCGTAAACATACCACGCATCACTTTATACCCATACCGACGTCACCAGCGATGCAATGCTGCATTGAACTTTTACTCAGAATTCGGGAATTTCCGGCTTCCGATAAGGGAAAAGTGCAATAAAATGGTTCTTAAAGTCTGAAATTCGGAAGAAAAAATATACGCATCCGCCCTCCACATAGTTAATGCAAGTCTGAAATTCCTACGTCACAGCCACAATTTGACACCGTTATTTGCGTATCATATGCACGCAAAATGGTCATTTGGCGTAATTACTGCACGCATGTCAAACCGTGCGATCTGTACGCATTTTGGTGAGACTGGGTTTATACGTTCCCTTCGGATTTGACCATTTGCGATGTCCTCTAACAACGCTAACGCTGCCATTTTTAAAACAATTTTCTTCATCCATTGCGCATGCTTTTATATTAGCCACCGATATAATTGCAAGGTGTGTTAATTGTTCATTAGTGTGTCTCTGATGTGCAAATCACTCTGAGTCATTGTTTTCACATTTTTCCCAGTTTCCCAGCGTCACCTCTAAGTGTCGCCAAAGGAACAATCGCTGTAGAAACGTGCGTACGACATCTCTGGAGCTGGCGTGGGGACCGCACATTTTTACGGTCATTTCACGTTTTGTACATCTGAACGTGAGCGTGGAAAAGGACGTACGCCACGTTTTTGTGCGTACGCAACCTTAGTACATGAGGCCCCAGGTCTATCAATCAATCAGCAGGCTTTTGGTCCCACAGTGGTCAACTCAGATGTCATTAAGTATGTAGGAGGGGCTTCATTTGCTCAAGGAAGCCTACAGTTTGGCTGCGGACATTTCAAGATCGAACCCTGACGCATTATTGCTGGGCGGTATACCGGTTCACACTGACACAAAATAGGGGCTACGAGTTCACAAGTCCTTTGTTACAGGTGCACAAATCCTATTCTGTGCATCACAACTTCAAAGAGTCATGCACTTGACACTTTTGCTACAATCATTTCAGCAGAGTTGGTGCAAAACACATTCACACACCCGTGTTTCATAATCTGGGAACATGCACAAAAATTGTGCATTCCTAAACCCAAATGTGAACTAACGCTTCAGAAGTTGCACATCTGTGAAATATTTCCTCACAGATTAAATTATATAGATCGCTATGTTCAATGAGCATTTTAATGAGCGAGCACAATTCCATCGATGCAACTGCCGAAATCTGCTGCTACGAGTCTCAGCTGTTGTTTTTCAAGCAGATACTTTTGCAATACGTCTATGTGGTACAAGTGTAGCAAAAGTGAGTCTTATCATGACGCAGAGCATCCGTGGGCGGGATAAAATTGCAGCATTAATATGGAAGTAAATCTGTGCCATCGGATTTTGAAAATAAAAAGCCATTGAATTCAAAGTACTAAATATTTGTGCATTGAAATAACGTATCTTGATTTTTTTGCCTATGAATTTAACTCATTTTCAATAAATCCTATTGAGAGTTATTTTTCAATGTTAAAAATTCAAATTCAAATATTCAACGTAAATAATTTCAACGTCCCCCAACTCAACATGCCAAATTCAGCTACAAAATTTAATGTCGGAAAATTCAGTGTTAATATCTGGGGACCCAAGGAAAAGCAATCGACCCTAGATGCTAGATCGCGGTCACGCAAGGAGAGCGGGAATAAGAGCATTTTACACAGTAGCCTATAATAGGAAATGCTCACAGGTAAATCAACGTCATTAAACGCTAACTAGCTTTTTATGGGGAGAGAAGCAACGGTGGTGGACCTTTCTAAACGCCCTATCCATTGTATCGTTCTGTAAAATGCTAAACAAATCAAATGTATTTATTAAACACATTTAATGAGGTGAGGTAGGGGATTATGTATTATTTATGTTTTTGTTAAAATGCACACCGTTTTTTTTTTTTTTTTTACTGCAGTATGAAGTAATCGATGAACTAATGCCTGTCTGTGAAGTGTGTGTGTGTGATTGCAGTGACTTGGCTGGATTTAGATGCAACGTAAAAGTAATTGAAGTGGGTCAAGGAGCCCAATTTATTAGGGCACGAATTTGGGGCCATCCACCGGCATCACTTTGCCTACGTCTGGTGTGATGCTGGGGCGATCTGTGATGTAATGCTGAAGCCCGCCGCCCACTCTGGAACGAGAGCGCAGAGCCTCCAGTATTGCGCCACTGAAGCGGCAGCAGCCTGTAGTTCCAGTGGAAGCACGGCAAGCCTCGGGAAGAGGCGCTGTCACACCAAATTTGTACCGGGTGCCAAATTTGTACCGGGTTACGTAATCCATTCCAAGCCTGCCTAGCGTCAGATGATCGCGGACGATCGCGTTGAATGACGTAGAAGGTTCGCGAACATTCTCGATATCGTTCATTCAGGGCGACAAGACAGATAACACTTATTTTACAAATTACATTTATTAGCGTTCTTAATTACATTTATTAGCGTTCCTACACCTTAAACACCCAGTTTACAAGCTAAATTCGATTAAACAATTAAATGCAATACAAATATAAAGTAAAAACAATTGTTATCTAGCGATCCGTTATCTGTATTATGTTATTTCGTCTTTGGCAACATGAGCGCGAATGTTTTTTGAAACCTGCTTTATACACTCAGTCAGTTTACTAGCTAAATGTGATTAAACAATTAAATACAAATATAAAGTTAGGAATGCTAATAAATTTAATTAGGAACGCTAATAAATGTAATTTGGAAGAATAAGTGTTATCTGTCTTGTCGCGCACATGAACGATATCGAGAATGTTCGCGAACCTTCTACATCATTCGACGCGATCGTCCGCGATCATCTGTTGCTAGGCAGGTTTGGAATGGATTACGTAACCCGGTACAAATTTGGCACCCGGTACAAATTTGGTGTGACAGCGCCCGACAGCAACCTGCTTTTAATTTGTCATCCTCATATCTAGGGCTGGGCGATATATCGACTGTATGCGATGTATCGCGAGATGTTCTCCAGGCGATGTATTAAATGCCCCTGTCGCGAACATCGAATACAAATTGGCACGTAATGTTTCTTTTTGCCGCCGCCAGCATACTCGTTGTGTTCCCTTCTCTCGCTCTTTCCTGTGGCTCTCTGCCTCACAGACTCATATGCATTAAACACACTCACTCCCCCCGCGAGATTCTAGGATTCTACTCGCATGTGTGACGGTCGCGTGTGTGACGTCACACACGCGACCGATGAGTGAGAACAGCGACCGGTCACTCATCTACCGTTGAGTGAGAACAGCGAGAGAGAGAGAAAAGATGATGGAAACGGAGGATTTGGTTTCAAAAAAAGAATAGTACAGGATCCGTCGTCTGGCAGTGGTTTGGCTACCGAAAGGAAGATGTGGAAATCTAACTTGCTGTGAATTTTTCTTATGTGCAAGTTCTAAATTCTTCCAATGGAAAGCACTAATGAGTTTAATAAGGCTGGCCCGAATACCATTTTTCAGGCTTCGAATACTCGTCGGTTTTTCCGAGCGAGTATTCGAATACTCGTTCCAGAAAAAAAAAAAAGATTATATATATATTTTTTTAGAATAATAATAATAATCCCTATACTCCCTAGAACCGATTTTGACAGTATCTGCACATTTAGTTGAAGATTTAATAGCGTATGAACTTTGATTAGTAGGCCTAAGTAAGTTGAAGTTCCTTACTTTTTCCCCGTGGAAGCGAACAGCTGTTCAAATCAGCCGTCCTTTCTGCCATCTCAGCCCTTACAGGAGCTTTTCAATTCATCCTGGAACGTGCATCTTTTCAGGGAATTTGTACAATAAATCCACAACAAATACCGAATTGTGATCGACTTATGTGTCCATATTATATCCATTATATTGACCGGGTATTCCCAAGACGCTCACGCTCTGCAGCAAGCCAGTCACAGTTGATGGGCTTGGCGCTGTACAGCGAACGTAAACAAACAGCTAAGCTAAGGTTAGCATTTCGCTAAGCATTAGTTTTTCCTCCCGAGATCCCGCTAATGTTGTGTTATAAAGTTAAGGGAAACAAGATATATATTCTTTCTCCACCTCTCTCGCTTCTCTGCTTGGTGTCGCTTATAGATTGCCTCCCGCGCTCTGGTGACGTCACGTACTAGTCTAGGATCTAAGGGTGGGTTTATTTATTGCATAAAGACCCCGAAAATAAGCACAAGTTCCAAGCTGGATAAAAAAGCTTCTGTAAGGACAACAATCGCACCAATGGCAGCATCGGAATGTTTTTACTACTTACGGATCAAAAGTTATTTTATAATTTATTAACCTACACACGTGTGGTGTCCTGTACAGTAGCTCGGGCTCTGATAGTTTTATTATTATCAAGCTATTAAATGTTTCTTCCAAGGCTGTGTCAACAAATAGTTCTTTGCCACATCTGCATAATAGGCTACTTACATATTTGAGGTGATTCATCAAACTTGTCGTTCCTCCGTGAAATGCCAATTTGTTGTTGCAAATTTGGCACTGAGCATGCTTTCGATCATTGGTCAATTTAAAATGTACCCAAACGGAAGATTTTTGGGGCATTTTGAACCAGCTCGTTCAATGTAAGTAATGTAAGTGCGCTCGGAGGTGAGGAGATGGATGCGCAAGTTGTGACACTTGTAGTGATGTAATATATCCTCCTAAATTAGCAATATACTACTACTACTACTACTACTACTGCTACTACTACAATATTACTAACTTTTATATCCCAAATATTATATTATTTGCTGACATTATATTGCAGATCTAGCTTCTTGCAAAATTAGCAAAAAAACAAAACAAAAAAAACGAATATCCGAATAGTGATTTTAAGCTTCGAATACTAATTTTCCGAACGAGTATTCGAATATTCGAATAATTCGGGCCAGCCCTAGAGTTTAAACAATATGTTGTTTCATGTAATCTGCATGCAGACTTATGTTTCAGGAATACTCAAATTATTATAACATGTAGTAACCTTATGCCAGACATGGTTGAATCGAGCATTTATGATGTGCTCTAGAGGAGATTCAAAATATATCGAGATATATATTGTGTATCGAGATATAGTAAAAAAATATCGGAGATATTCATTTTGGCCCATATCGCCCATCTGTATCGTGTCACTCGGTGCGGAATAGTGTTGGCTCTGCACGCTCGTTGCGCTCTTGTTATGCCACCACAGAGGTATATCAACTGCTCCAGCCACTAAACGTGCATCCGGTGTCAAAAAAATAATATCCCCAATCCGAGTGCTCGATGACGATACAAACTTTAAGTTTTAAGCTTGGGCATGTTTCAGCACGTGAACGACTTCATGCCTGTCTACGCTTCAAACTCGTGCAAGTTGCAGAAAATATGCAACAGCGCCCCCTAGGGTCACACTGTTTGGTGGCTTCTCTCCCCATTAAAAGCTACAGTCAGTGTTTAATGAAGTTGATTTAGCTTTGAGGATTTCCTTTTATAGGCTACTGTGTAAAATGCTGTTTAGAATTTTGTTTGTATCAAGAAAGAAAGAACCAGCGAGTGACGCTCTTATTCCCGCTCTCCTTGCTTGACCACGATCTAGCATCTAGGATTGATGCTCTTCCTTGGGTGTCCGGATGTTAACACTGAATTTTCAGACATTGAATTTTGTAGGTGTATTTGGCATGTTGAATTTGGGGCGTTTACATTATATTTCCGTTTAATTTTTAACGTTGAATATTTCATTTTGAATTTTTTACATTGAAAAATAAAGCTGCATATGATTTATTGAGTTAGATCAAGATACTTTATGTCAATGCATAAATATTCAGTGCTTAGAATTCAATGGCTTTTTATTTTCAAAATCCGATGGCACAGATTGACTTCCATACATTAATCAATGAAAGTCGCCGGCAGGGGGTGCATTTTTCAATCTACACTGGCAGACTTTCCAAGCAGACCATTAAAATACATAGGACACTTGCGGCATCATGTTGAGTAGAAATCCGGTGTAAAATGGATCTGGGATATGTTTAGTATGGTAACGAGTTGGAATGTTTGTTTGGGAGCAAAAAAGCGCATATAGACACATTCTTAAATTGGCTGTTTTTAGCCGATTCTACCAAAACGCTACGCAAAACTAAATCGTTATTTTAAACCACTTAAAAGGCTAGAAGTAGCCTGACACTTCTTTGGTAGTATAATAAGGGTTTTAACATATACAACGAGGCATTGATAACTTTGTAAGTGTACAGATTGTTTATTAAAAGGACATCTTCTTTTTAAGGCTCGATAAGTAGATTGGCGAACCCAGAGCTTCCGTGTTGTTGACGGATGGCACAATCACTATATTCGTCAATCTAATTATCGAGTCTTAAAAACAAGATGGCGTAGACGGGTGAACTACTACTGGTATTGTGTGTATAAAATGTCCTTGATTAATATATAATCTGTGCACTTACGAAGTTATCAATGCCTTGTTTTATATGTTAAAACCCTTATTATACTACCAAAGGAGTGTCGGGCTACTTCTAGCCTTTAAAGTGGTTTAAAATAGTGATTTCGTTTTTACCATGGTAAAAACTCCTCTTACTCTCCTCTTCCTCCAACACATCTTCTCTCTGCTCGTCCTGACATCTCTTCTTCCTCCCACATCATTTCCTTCTCGCCTGCTGCGCCTCTTCCTCTCTCGGATTTCCTTGCCTTCTTCATTCATTTTTTCCTCTGTCTCCATCTCATCTTCTCGCCCTTCACTCTCCCCTCGATCTCCCTCACCTCTCTGCCCTTTACTTCCTCTAGCACCTCTCTCTCCTCTCTCCTCTTTCCCTCCTGTTCTATCTCCACCCTACCTCCTCTCTCTCCTCGCCTCTCTCCACCCTACCCCCAAACCAACCCCACACACACAACAAAACAGATTATTTAAATACATATTTCTGCACAACATTTTTGCACTACAATCATCCTTTGCTGGTACCACTACCACTTCTGCTACTTATTTTTTTACTTATTACTTATCTTGTATTGTTGCTCCTATGTGGCTGTTGAGGAACCAAGCCTAAGAATTGAACTCTTGTGTAGTTGTACAATAAGATGTAATAAAAGTAACTCCTCTCCTCTCCTCCCCAGTCTGGGCTCGGCCTGGCGGCTCTGACCATGGCCACCCTCCACACGCTGCTCTTCGGCTGGGACCGGGCCTTCGACCCGGGGCAGTACCGCCTCTGCCTGCCGCCCACCTTCATGGTGGCGCTGGCCCTGCCCCTGGCCGTGCTGTGCAGCCGGCTGGCCCTCGGCCTGCCCTGCCTGGCGGTGCCGCTCGCACACATCCGCCGCGGCTGGGAGAGGAGCCGGCACCTCCGCTTCTCCCTGCCCGTAGAGGAGGGCGGGGCCGTGGAGAATGGACGCTCACTGGAGGACATCAGCAACGTATAGCTATGCATGTTGACCATGGGGGTGGGTGGGTGTGTGTGTGTGTGTGTGTGTGTGTGTGTGTGTGTGTGTGTGTGTGTGTGTGTGTGTGTGTGTGTGTGTGTGTGTGTGTGTGTGTGTGTGTGTGTGTGTGTGTGTGTGTGTGTGTGTGTGTACGTGCGCTTTTGTTTACTGTTGTGCACAAACCCACACTGATACAAGGAGACTAATGGCGCGTTTCCACTGCAGGGTGCGGTACAGTTCGGTTCGCAAAAGTGCGGTAAGGCTTGCGTTTCCACCGCCAAAAGGGGGCGTGACCCGGACTGAGCCGTACTCGTTTTGCCCTCGTCTTCAGTACTCCTCCGTTGGGGTACTGAGACGCCTGAAAGGGTGCCGGAAAATTCGAGCTGCACACCCCCTCCGTTGATTGGTCGACAGAATCGTCACTTCCGGGTGAGGTGGGGATAAAACAAACAGTAGCCTGCGTTCACACCAAACGCGACATTTGTCACCTGTTCGCATTGTCGCCAAAGTTTTGTTGTGCCACAAATCATAATCTGTCGCTTTGCAAGTTTTGTCTAATTTGTCGCGCCACAACACCATAACCACCATTGCCTTGTCTTTACCTTTTGTGGAAGAGGGAGAGACGTCGGAGGACCCAACTTAGTCTATTCATAAAATTGTAATGACCACGGAAGGCAGTGAATGAAGTATTGATTAGACAGAGATTTATTATGGGCCTACCTAATAAACTGTTGGAACACCACAAGACCAGAAACCATAGCAACACCGGTAAACAAACCCCGAGAAGCCCAATCCCTGAGAGCTCCCCGCGCTACGGCCGTCCGGAGGCGCACAGAGCTTTTGGCCGTGATATTATTTATACAATTATATTATATACTATTATATATAGAGCTCCGGGAATCGCAAACGGCAACAATCACTTTCTCCTCCATGCTGCAGTTCACCCCGGACTGCACTGCACTGAGTTTGACGGTTGAACGCTGAGAACATGTCACGTAAAACGCTTGCTTGGGCGAACAAGGAGGTGGAGACGTTCCTCTGCATTCTCCTCTGCGCTGCTATGATGTCACAATGTTTAAGTAGCTGCCACGGCGATCGACTTCCGGCCTACCATAAAGGGTACTGTCGGCGGTGGAAACGCGACCGCGGAACTGAGCTGGGCTATACCGCCCCCTCCCTACTGGACTGAGGCAAACCGAACCGTACCGCACCCTGCAGTGGAAACACGGCATAACCTAGTGTAGTTTTAGTAAAAAAAACAATATATTCTTAAATTCTTAAATAGTTTATTACAAACTAGTTATTAATGAATTGGCGATAAAACCAAATACCTGTACTATGCAATCAAATAAGTATGTATTTATTTAGTTTGTGATAATTTAAAGTCAATAAAACATTTCTGATTAATTTGTAGTTTTTTTGTGCCATTGTGCCATACTGCCACCTTTTAATTCCTGAGGTGCTACAAGATTTGGGTAATCTAGGTTTGGAAACAAGATTAGCTTGTTTGAGAATGTCGTTCCTTTTTCCCATAAGACGGGACATCTGCCCATATTTGGGATGTTAGGAATCACACTGGTCGATGAGAGAAATATCTCAATTGTTAAATGTTAAAAGAAATCAATTGTACCCCGGTGTTAATGTGTTAATATGTTAATCTGTGGTACATTAAGGAATTCTGTGTTTTTGGTTCAACGAGGAGCAACAATGCAAATCTATCCCAGCTGTTGTGTTCTTCTGCTGAATCCAAACTTTTCTGTTAAATACAAAAATGTGTTTTGTTTGATTAATATTCTTCTATTTAGTTCGAACTGCTGAAGAAGATAGTGATAGTGAGTTTGTTCTGTTCATATTGAAAAAAGCTCCTTCAACCTGCCATGTTGGATCGGATGTATCAATGGGAAATTATTTTCCAAAGGACAGAATAAAAAATGTCTATCTGTTGCTTGTTGTCACTTCATTAAAACCATGTATAGTATCAGTATATCATGTGTAGGGGGGTTTACAGCATCGAGGGTGTCGACAGTGCCATCTGTTGGTGTCTACTGCGGTACTGGCATCACAGGCGGTGGTGAATGGATTATAAAAACATGGAAATCTTTTTGTCTCGACATATTTAAACAGCATTGGTTTAGATTGAACACTCCCTCCAGGTGGACACCTTTCACACACGTATATGTTCTGGGTGCTATGCAGATCGACCGGTTCAACCACCAGAGCCTATAAATGAAGCGCTGCGCCCTCTGAGGTAAGAAGAGATCCATTGGCCGTCATGTCTGTCAGTAACATTTCTATTCATTTCGCAATCGGGTTCATACTACCATCTATCCCTGAACCACATCAGGTATTTCTCTGTTATGTGTTTAATGGGTTGTGTTTGCAGGAGGAAGAGTTCCAGAGAGCCGTGGAGGAGTCGAAGGTCCTGAAGGTGAGGCCGAGCACCGAGGACCTGGGGGTCCTGTACGGGCTCTACAAGCAGACCACCGAGGGGGATGTAATCACCGGTGAGAGACCCATACTGATTATCTGGTTACTCTTAGTGTTTAAAGTTAGGCCTTGAGATCGTTTCCTCCCCTCCAATATCACATGAGAAAGACAATTATGATCATAATTTCATGGAAATCTTTTTGTCTCGACATATTTAAACAGCATTGGTTTAGATTGAACACTCCCTCCAGGTGGACACCTTTCACACACGTATATGTTCTGGGTGCTATGCAGATCGACCGGTTCAACCACCAGAGCCTATAAATGAAGCGCTGCGCCCTCTGAGGTAAGAAGAGATCCATTGGCCGTCATGTCTGTCAGTAACATTTCTATTCATTTCG
>OLKM01003113.1:0-43730 GCA_900291075.1 Melanogrammus aeglefinus | reverse complement strand
CATTACTTAATTCCATTTACGAAGTGAAATGTAACAAGAATTAGCCTTTTACACTTAAATGCAGCAATTCATCAAACGTATATAACATCGTGTTCATTAAATGTATGTGAAATAAAGTAATACTAACTGAAATGCCTCTTGTATTGCCTAAACTTTTACTTAAGTATAATCAACTTGTCTTCCAACTGAAATAACTTATTTAACATTCTAGTTGTGACAACTTAAATTACATTTTTCTCCTTAATTCATTGAGGAAACCCGATTGCCTTAAACCAAATCAAGTTAAATTAAACACAATGAATTCACCAATCTCTGATCCAACTTAAATTATTTATTAAGCCTGAATGATTGAAACATTCATAACATTTCCACTTTCAAGTAGTAATTAAACAGCTTACTTACTTATTTTTAAACATGCAATTTCTTAATGACAACAGCACACACACACACACACACACACACACACACACACACACACACAACACACACACACACACAAGACACACAACACACACAGCACACACACACACACACACACACACACCACACACACAACACTTGAATCCATTTTACTCCAGCTCATTCTCAATGCCTGCAACTTGGTTTGAGCTGCTTTCTCCCTTCATGCAAAGATTAGGAGAACAACCTGGATGAACTCAAAGAAGCACTTAAGCTTTTCGGGATAGCCTAAAATGTAGAGCATAAATCAAGCAAATAAAACAACAAGTGAGGTCAGTCCATGCCACTTGTACATCAACAACCTGGCCTGACCAGGATGAATGGACCATCATCTGCATGTCAAGAAGGAACTCCTGTCAGCCCTCGTCTTCAAAGCGACCAACGCCACCGGAAAGCACAGCTTCCTCCACATGGGACACCTCAGACTCGTCCTGGGAGAAAGTATGTTATTTAAGTATGTGTTAGGAAGAACGTAAAGGGGTTGATGAAAACACAGACCTAAAGAGTGAAAGGACATAAACAGTGATAACTAGTCTCTGCTGATTTTTCGTGTCTAAGGGTGCTCTTCGTGAACTGATGTGGTTTTTCCTTTAATGTTGTCCACTCCGCTAGAAATTCAACATTCTTCCTGTGTAGATACTTTTAATATCTACTCCGATAATCGTACAAAAGCTTCAACAGTATGTACTGTGTAAGCACCATTTAAACACACTCCCAGATATTCAGATAACATGTACCTTACTAATATTTACCCTCAACGTGGTGTACCTTCAACTGAGTCTACAAATACAATCAGTAACGTTTACATGACACTACAACGAAAGTCAAATTATTGGCTTAAGCTTGACTATGATGGAATTCTAAAATACATGTAAACACCTTAAGTCGAGCTTAACCGTCGAATCAAATTGGGTTACTCATGAGTCCACTTCAAGACACCAGGTAACTCGGCATTCGTAGTCGAGCGAGCGGTACATACGGAATGGGAATTGGGTTATGCTTGACATTGTGTTCTGAGCATGCTCAAAATCTATTTCCCGGGGCCGTGAGCCGAAATAGAAGGAGACGTAGTCTTGTTATTGTCGCCGTCGAAAACGAGAAAGGGCGATTTATTTAAAAAGGTGGCGCAGAAGATGAATGTAGATACCCCCTATAAAGAACTTGTGCCCGACCGCGAGCGCGCATGTGCATGCATTCATTAAAGGTAGAACCAGCACATGTGTTTCGTGTTTAAAGATCTTTATCATCTCATTGTGCCGCGCGCGCGGACTGCCGTATACGGACGGGCGGCCGGAGGGGCTGCTCCGGCGGGAAGAGAGCTGGTTTTCAGTAGACAGCTTCCACCACTTCGGGTCGCGGCACATCCTTAGTTATATTAACCAAGGTTCTGGCGCCAGAAGATGGAGAAGCCGGTGTCCGTGACAATGTAGTTACCCCATAATAAGGAGTTATAATCATAATTCAATATACTGTATTCATTCACTGCCCGCGGCCGAACTGAACGGGTACTTCTCTGATATTATGAATCTTACAGACTGCACGGTTCTCAGGTAATTCACAACAACTAAAGACCTCGTAGTAGGGTTTAATGTCGCTCACAATGGAGAAAGGATATGATTGGGGGAAAATTAACTTTGGCTCTGACTTCTCTACTGTCCAGATTGAAACGAATGGAGGAGAAAGCAATGTTTACAGGCAGAAAGCTGTCCAGTTCAGAACTTCGGGTCCATGATCATTTCTGCACGACGCTCCATTGTTCCGACCTCTCCAGGTCGTATGCACTTCTCGGCTGCTCTGACCGGCGGAGTGTCCGGCATACGACCGAGAGGTCTGAACAATGGAGCGGTGGAGAAATGAATATGGACCCAAGGTGAACCTAACATCTGTCTACCTGGAAAACATTTTTTCTCGAATGGCTGCCCTGACTATGTTGTTGTTGCTGGTGACCTAAGCAAGGGAACTGCTAAATAAACGAAGCCAATTGGGACACCGGTATAAGGCAGTTTCAATTAACTCTGTTTTCAGTGATGTTTTTCAGTTTCAAGTTTTTGGATGCAGGAAGAATAAAGAAATTACCGTGCAAGTTTGAATATGTCTGAAGAATCCTCTTCAGGTACAGTGGTAAGGCCGGCCAAAGGGCTGCCTGTTCTGGCTGCAGTGATGTTGTTGCTTGTCCTTTTAACAAAGAACATAGATAACATTAGCTGATGCTCAAGTCCAGCCTGTTACGAATAAATGTCAATGGTTATGTAATAGAAATGTGTTTACCTGTTTCTTCGTAACTGCTGTCACAACTTGCTTGCAGCTTCCTCTCCAAATTCTCCAGTCGTCTTCTTTTGTACAATTTCAGAAAGCTGTGATGTGTATTTATCCCACTCAGAACCAAAGGAATATGGGCAGATTTGATTGGTGATCCTATGGAAATTCCAAAGTAGAGCTGCAAAGAAAAACAAAAACCACCAATTACTATAATTACCTGATTTGATAATAATGCACAAACTGTAAACTGATTCAGGTATTGTTGTATAAAACTTTTACTTTTAAGACAGAAATGTCTAAAACATCCAATATTTATGATTTACTAATGACTTTTCTGTACTTAAAAGTAAAAGTTTTATACAATACCTGACTCAGTTTACAGTTGTTGAAATGATAATTGTGTTCACGTGTCTTGTCAGCTTTTTAAGTGATTCTTTAAAGTTGTTGGATTTTGCTCTACTCACCTGGGGTCTACCCCAAAAAAGCCTCCGCAAGCCATCTATCCCTCCCTTAGTTCATCAATCGGAGGAAACAGAATTTACAATTTTCTCACGCCTTATGTAAAAGGTCAGCGGTGCAATTTGTTTGGTTGATAAGAACACTGTCTCTTTCAGCCCGGCGGTCTTCTTGAACTCCTCCACCATGTTAAGCCTCTGCATCTCCCAGTGTGTCCTTTGTTTCACCAGAGGGATAAATTGGGAAGGAAGTTCCCTTTCTCCTCTTCTTGGTCTTTTGATGTTTGCCCTGGACTGTGCCATCTGGATGGTCCTGCCTACGCTTGCCTCATTCACACACCAGCCACCTCTTTTATACGCAAAACTCTGCAAAAAGTTTGGCCCTGTAGTTTGCCCCATGCTTAAAGCTGAAGGCTGTTTTTCCAACCCTCACATTCCAGCCCTTCTGGAACCATGCGCGAGTTTCTTTGAGGCAGGGGTGTTTCCTGACTGAAAGCCTCTGCAGCCTTGCCAATCTGCCGATGTACTAGGATAAGACTTGTGCTTGTATATTTAGCAGACATGACATCAAGTATGTGTGTTTTTGATCTCCTGGTGAATCGAGACCTCTCCCTTCTCTCTTATCAAGTACAGAGTTGGCCCTCTCTCAGACAAAACTTCTTCCACCTCAAATATGAGAATGTGGAGACAATGAAGACTTTCCTGGGCCACCGGGCAAAGACGCTCAGGTGAAACAGTATTGTCAGACAGTAACACGGATCCAATCCGTGCTCGTAGATGACAAATCTGCCTCAATGATCTTACTACTTGCATAGTTGCCTTGGATGGCAGGTCCCTTCCCCATGTTTTATCTAAAATTGCATAAAGTCATTGTTCAAATTCTGGGATCTTGAAACTGAAGCCGCCCCGGAATTCATACAAGCAGGTTCAGTTTCACTTTTTTCACTCTCAGAATATAGGGCATTTATAGTCTCACCACGAGACCGGTGCAAAATCAGCCTCTCAGCATTGACATCATCAGATGAACTTAAGTTTGACGGACGTTCAAAAATCTTCCATTTACATCTGTGGGTAAGAGGAACCTGTAACAAAAAAACAAAAAACAACTGTAATTCCCTTGCTCTTGTTTTTATACAGCTGCCTCACCACTGGAACAAAACACATTACATGTTGTTACTGTAGAACTGAGCAAAGGTAAGCATTACAGTCCTGCGCAAAGCTTAAAAAACTACTGCATTTTCTTACCTCAATTTACAGAGGAAGAGACTGATTCGACTTTATCTTCCCATAATGGCAACGATTTATTTTTCACTGGTACTAGGTTTTAACATATTGAGCCCTTATACCGACATTGTATGTGTGAGAAAAGCAAACGTGTAAACTGACATTACCTACAATGTGTTTTGTCTGGTGTCAAGGTGAATGGAATAGAGCTGGAATAGAATTTGGCAATAGAGTTAATAGATAAAAAGTAATAGATACACGGGTCTGAGATCTTCCTTTCAGGTTTTTCCCTGGGGAAAGAGGAAGAATGTTCCTCTCTGGGTGATGGTGGCTTCTCACATCTGTGACTGTAATAAAAATGGTTTAGTTTGTTATAAATAGCTTGCCATAAGACTTTGTAAGGCAAACTGTGGCATTTGGTCAGCCAACTGGGACAAGAGATTTCACTGTAATGGCCTTGCTTTGTGGTGATCTTTTAGATATTACGAGCGCAGAATGCTCAATGTATTTCCGGTGTCATAGTCTTTCAGTAAAAAAGAAGATATCATTCTGGATTAGGCATATGCTTCTGATTCTCCTTAAACTCAGGCAAGCACCATTGTTGTCCCGGTGCAAACAAACATGCCAGGTCACAAAGGTTGTGCCCTCAATGGTTAACCTGTTTTGTGCGATAAACATGCGCTGCTGCTGTCTGTCCATGCTGGATATTAACACAAATGTGTATCGACAGCCAATGAATCGACATATAGACGGACTCAACTTTTGAAGTTTGTACTGAAGGCTTAAAAAAACGTGGTGAAGACAAATAGAAAGCCATCATGCTCTGGTGTCTCTCTGCTAAAGTTTTTAACACATTTTTGTAGTTATTAGTGTCACGAATAATTTTCTTGAAGATTTTGTGCTTTCCCTCAAATCTCATTGTCCAGAGATGCACCAGTGGACCAAAACATTTTATGAGATGTGGATAATGCTCAATAAAATGGTGCTTTGGTCTTAATCTTAAACTGGCCAAGACTTCTTGTAGCAACTGCCTGTGATCTAAAATCTTGCAAGCCATGTACTGAATAGTTTCGTCAGTAAAGCTATGAGACACAGCCAGTTCCACAATATCTTTTAAGTCCATTAGGACCTCCCAGAATTTGTCTCCTTCTGGGACTCTGGAGCCAATGAGAAGAGGAAGCAGCCTAAGGAGAGTGTGATTCTCATGTCCATTCCCACCAATTGTTCCTCGGCGGACAAAAGTTTGAGGAATTGGGTGAGGGCGGTCAACCTTATCAGAATGTTGATAGGGAAAAAACAATATTGCTCTATTCAGCTCCTCCAAAGTGAAATATTTTTTTGCAATCATACTTTTCAAACAATGTGCCAACTCAACACAGGAACCACACCTTCAAACAGGTCATGCAGGACATCAGGTGGAAATCCTGTGATAGGATGGAAATATTTGAGATGGTCAGAGAGAACACAACTGCGTTTTACCCCATAACACTGTTCAGCGTCACCTTTCTGAATTTCTTGAACAAGGCTGTCATGCAGATCTTTGGTTCTCAGGTTAGCACCAGTGACTGCATCAGATACTTGCATTTCAGTCTGAGTAGTATGACAAAATCGACAGAAATATGTCGACCTGAAACTCTCATTGAAGCCAGCTAGCGCATGGGCAGCAAGGTTATCAGCTGCAACTGAGAAGACTGTTCCTTTGACACAGTCACCAAAGGCCTCAATATAGACGCCCACCTCTCCAAGAGTTCTTAGGTCCTTTAAGAGGGGTGCAAAGACTTTTGAAAATCCAAATTCCCGCACATCATTAGAATTGCACAAAAGGGCAAGTTGAATTGAATGGAGAGCTGAACGGTACTTTGCTGGCAGGTTAGCTAATGTCCAATAAACTGCGCATACTTTGTGTATTTTTCGTGATGTTCCTAGGGGGTTTGCGATTTCAAAATCATCAACATAAAGAATTAATGAGAATTTCTGACCCTCATCTGAGAGAAGCGCATTTTCCTGGCAGTAGGAGCCATCACAGTGTGACAAATACTGTCCAGGCAACTTAGAAGGGGTTTCTTTGACTTTCTCAAGTACATCTGGTTTTTTTAACAACTGTTGCAAAGTACTGAGAATAGGTACATACATAAAGGTATGCTGTGACGACACTCAATCAGAGTATTCGACAGGCCTAATAAGTGGAGAACTTTTTCTTCATAATATGGTTTTCCTCCTTTTGGCAGTTGAAAGGGGTCCTTCAGCTGTAACTGACTTATGCAAAACATTACTCTCCGACACTGCCTGGACTATCTCAGTCACAAGTGTATCAGTAAACGGGCAATTATTTTTTTCCATTATTTTTATTACAGAATCCCTGACAACAGGTTCTGACAGTAAAAACAACTGATCAACATGTTCAATGATTTCCTGTGTTGCCCTCTGTGACACATGGAGAACAGTATGCATTTTTAAGAAAAAGGCAGCCAGATTGAATTGTAACTGCTCTGCTAACTTCTCATTGCTACCTCCTGCTACAGGGGTAGTTTCATTTTCATCTGTCAGTTCACCTGGATCCTGTTCAATGTCACTATCCTGGGAGACATTTACATCATTTTGCACTATACTGTCATCATAGTCACGAGTATTTTGATGTTCTCTGCATCTGTGTGCATTGAACGTGGAGTACACATTTGTTTTAAACGTGCAGGCCCTGAATGGACAGGGAACGGTTTCTTTTTTCCTTAAATGCCCCCGGAGATGTATAAACAATTCTCTCTCAGCAAATGGCTGTTCAAAATCACAAACAGGGCAATGAAATGCCCTTTTTACAATCAAACCAGTCGTGTCACCATCTACCTTTCTTTTCCCTGCATGTATTCTTGACAAATGTACCTTTAATGAATTAAAAGTACTAAATGTACACATGCAGCTGTTGTAGAGGCATGGTAAAGGTGAAACTGTTGAATACTGACCATGGTAAAGTCTGTAATGTCTCAGTAACTGTATTTTTAAGTTACTAGAAAAAACGCACAATTTACATTTCCACATTATATGTTCCTGACAAAACTGGTGTAGGGTAAAAACGCAACAAAAACGGATCAATTGCTAGGCTAATACAACCCGACTTTGACGAAAACATGCCCAAAAGACGTACAGCTGAAGATGGGATTTTAGGCGCTAAAAAAACTTCGAAAAAATACGAACGTTTACGATGGTAACTGTGACTTAGTAAAGAATAAAACACACATAAAACTCACCCTTGGTTAGTTAACATGGCATGCAGTTATTAAAAATTGTGATTTCTTTCGAATAACTAAAGTTTTTATAGAGCTTGCAACCTAGCAGCAGTTGCTAATGCTAACACTATCATACTACATGCAAGGTAAAGCACAACCGAGCAACATTACCTCAAGTGGACAATAAAACTGCTCACCGGCTGGGTAATGGGTCGAAAGTTTGTCAGCGAAAATGTCGGCGAAAAAGCAGGTGTCCGCTGACCCGGAGTTGATGCTAACGATGAAAAGATGTCCAAAAATAGTCTGATCCGTCGTCGCTGTGTGCGTGAAGAGAAGACCACGAGTTGAAATTTTGAAACGAAGTTCATTGCTCACGTTGAAAAAAAATAGCCAGTAAACGGGGTTTCCCAGCCAAAAACAGAGGGCTAGTTGCACTGTGATCATTGAAATGATGTCACAGTAATTATTTGTTTTAATTGGGCATTGCATAATCATCAGAAATATATATAATATAAATAATAGAGATAGCAATAAAAACTAATTACACAAAGTGTAGCTTATATAGTCTAATGAAAATGATATAGCTACACTTTAAGTTAAATAAGTCAATGGAACACACTGGAATAAATAAGTTAGACTTAAAATGTTCCTTATTTGAGCAGCACTCAAAACAAAAGAGTTATTACATCAATTATTGATTCTTAAGTTCTGTTCATTCAGGTGAATGAGTAACCCCAACGATTTTTGAGATTAATATAAGTATACGTCTACTTAGTTCTTTTTAGTAAGATGTACTGTTAGGTTTTACAGTGTGGGTATTTATATAATATTATATCTAATATCACGGCCGAAAGCTATGTGCGCCTCGGATGTTATTATGAATCATAAAGACTATGTCTGACGTCTCTGGTACTTCCACAACAAGTAGACTCGTATTGGGGGATATCTCAGGCATGGTTGAGAAGAATTGGGGGAAAGGAACTTTGGCCTTGACTCTCTGAAGTCCATGAATTGCGACATGGAGGAGAAAGCGATTGTATTCTATATATATATGTATATATATATAGTATATTGTATATATTATATATATATATATATATATATATATATATATATATATATATATATATTATATATATATATATATATTAATAAAAAAAATGACTTAAAAGCTTGTTTGAAATGTATGTCAATCATTATTTTTATAATGACCATGCTGTTTTCCCTCGTTTTATCTCACTGCTAGATGAGAATAGTGAGTTGGACCTTCAAATTTCCGCTGGAGATGATGAGCATGTGTTCTCTTTGGATCCCGCTGGCAGATTATGCCTGAACAGTGAGCTAGACAGAGAGAAGAAACCCTCCTACAATCTGACAGTGACAGCCAGCGACCGTCCACAGATCTTTTCTCAGCGATTCACCAGCACAGCGCAGGTTGTCATCTCAGTTCAGGACATAAATGACAATGCCCCCGTCTTCATGGCCACCCAGAGTGTTGCTATTCTAGAGGATTCTGCTCTCCACTTGCTCATTACAACCGTCCACGCGCAGGATGCAGACTCAGGGTCCAACGGAGAGGTGTTGTACTATTTAAAAGACTCAACCTCGAGTGCTTGGGTCAGCGTTCACAACACGAGCGGACACGTGCATCTGCGGCAGCTGCTGGACAGGGAACGGGATGAGGCCTTCACCGTCGCAATAACAGCCGTCGATAAGGGCTCCCCACAGATGGAGAGTACCATGAACCTCACTGTGCACATAGAGGATGTGAATGACCACCATCCAGAATTCCCACAGAGGTCCTACAGCCTGTCTGTGAGAGAGGACATATCTAGGGGCAGCAGCGTATTCCGGGCTCAGGCTTGGGATGCAGATCTGGGCGCCAACGGGGAAGTGCGGTACACGCTTTCCCAGACAAGTCAGTTTGCGGTGGACGCTGTCCGGGGGGTCATCATAGTGATGGAGGAGCTGGACAGAGAGAGGCAATCCAATTACACACTAACTGTGCTGGCCGGAGACAGAGGCAGCCCACCAAGATCTTCTGCCGCTGTCATAGACATCTCTGTCTCGGACGTCAATGATTTCACGCCTGTCTTTTCCCCAGCGATACAGACAGTACATGTCATGGAGAATGAGGAGGACCTCTCTCAGTTCACTCAGTTGGTACTACAGTCTGTAAAACAGAGTAACCTTAATACACATACTTTTGATGTCATTTTGGTTTTACAGAAATTGCGTTTTTGTCCTTTTCAATCAGATTTCTGCATGGGATGAAGATATAGGCATCAATAGTCAGCTCACGTATTGGACACAAAGTGGAAATGAAGACAGTGTGTTCTCTCTCTCGCCCAATGGCACCTTCCATGTGTTAAACATCCTAGACAGGGAGAAACAACCACAGTATATCTTAAGTATTATTGCTGTTGATGCAGGTAATTGATTATGTCAGCCATCCTATATCCTACAAATTGGAATTTAAACCATCTACCACTCACTATACAAAAACTGATAAATAAGTGAACCAATATTATCAATAATGATTGTTTCCTTGTCACTTCAAGGCTGGCCACCTTTAACTGGGACTCTAACCATAGAGGTAGTAGTTGATGATGAGAATGATAACAGACCCCAGTTTCATGAGGATGTCTACAACACCATCGTTACAGAGGATAGCCCGGCAGGCACTGTGTTTGCCATCATCACTGCGACGGATCTAGACCAAGGTGTCAATGGAGAACTAAGGTAAAACACTTCATAATGCTTCTAGGATTTGAATACTACCTGCTTGCAACAATGGTTTAAAACCTCTATAAAAGGGGAATGAATGTGTAGCACCAAGGGGGTTTGACTGTTCAGCAGAAGTTACCGTGTTCAATCCCCAATGTTCACAAGTCATCCTTGAGCAAGATGCCCTAACCCCCACCCGCTCCTTGATAACATTATAATTGTAAGTCACAGATAAGTTTCGCAAAGCTTTGAAAATGTATGACACTGGACTGATGTGGTGTAGTTGCTATATAATATGACCTCTATAGGTACTCCATCTTGGGGCCAGATTCACCCTTCTCCATTGGAGGAACGTCTGGAGAGCTGTCCACCACTGATGTTCTGGACCGAGAGACAGTTGCCATCTACAACTTGACGGTCATCTGCAGCGATAATCATTCTACCAATCCTTTGTCCAGCTCAGTGCTTGTAAACGTACTTGTTGGGGATGTGAATGACCACTGGCCCCAGTTTCAAAACAGTCCTTATGTGGCACATGTACCTACTGCCATAGATCCAGGTGAGACCATGAACGTGTCCAAATTCATGTTAATGAAGAATTAATTGGATTGTTTGTTGGATTATATTTCCTTTTGGGACTGAAATTTGTCATGTCCTGACTGTGTTTGTGGAATAACAAACATAGAATTTATGAAATTAGATATGAATTAGCGTGTTTTTTTACTGTTTTTCACTGTTCCACTTAATTTTATCTTTCAGAATCTGTGGTTTGTACGGTGAGAGCAACTGATGGGGACACTGAGATGAACGCAGAACTCAAGTTTTCTTTATATGGACCAAACGTTGATGTGTTTACAATCGACCCACGCAGCGGGACCGTGTTTACGTCAGGTTTTCTCACAGGAAGGGAGGGCCTAACAATAGATGTACATGTCGAAGATAGTGGAGAAGTTCCGCATTTTGACATCACCACTATCAGTGTAATATTTCACAATGGCTCAGAATTCCCAGTGGTTAATGTTGACATTCTTAGAAAATTCATTTTTGAGGATGCACCAGTTGGAACCCTGGTGGCGATTGTCAATGCAACAAGTCCAAGGCCAGAGCCCTTTTACTTTTACCTTGCCTCTGGAGACACCGAAGAGATTTTTCAAATGGACGAGTCAAGCGGTGAGTTAACAGTACAGAACCCATTGGATTATGAAAACAAGAAGGGTTTTACCTTGTTGGTAGAAGCGAGAGACTCTGGATCCCCACCATTCTCGTCTTTTGCAGAATTCCACGTAAACATCAGTGATGTGAACGATAACTTCCCACAGTTCATGCAAAGTGAGTTCCGCTGTGACATTTTTGAAAATTTGCAGCCAATGTGGGTTTGCGATGTTCTTGCCATTGATGCTGACACTGGAAGTTATGGTATGGTGTACCACAGCATTGTGGAGGGAAATCCTGACAGCCATTTCATCATTGATTCTGAGACTGGTGAACTGAGTACCACCATCAGTTTAGATCGAGAGGTGATTGCAGATTACAATTTGACGGTTGAGGCAACAGACCAAGATAACCCTCTTCACAGGGCGAGAGCAACTGTGATTGTCGTTGTTTTGGACAGAAACGACCACCCACCTCGTTTTTCCCAGATTTTTTGGGCAGAAATACCAGAAGACGCTCCTATTGGACACCCGGTTGTACAAGTTATCTCAGCTGATGATGACATTGACGAAAATGCGGAGACTACTTTCTCAATAATCCAACATAATGACATCCCTTTCATTATTGATATCAACGATGGCCTCATAACTGTCATCGGGCTGCTTGACAGAGAGGAACAGGACCATTATATAGTGCGAGTTAATGCAAATGATTCTGCATGGAGCATAAGTACTGATGTCACTATAGTCATATTAGACGTCAATGACAACAAACCAGTGTTTTCACATACCGCCCCCACTGTAATCTTACCAGAAACAAAAGCTCAAGAGGAGTTTGTGTTTCGAGTTATGGCAATAGATGCAGATACAGGGAAAAACAGTGAGGTTGTGTATACAATTAAACCCCCAGTTGACCACTTCTGGGTCAATGCAACTTCAGGGGAAATTTATACCAACCAGCCAATGGCTTTACATCATTCTCCCTTTGAGGTTTTTAATTTCACTGTTTTTGCATACGATTGTGGAATAACGTCATTATTTGCTAGCACCACTGTAACAGTAAGATTAGTGCCGTATAACTACTATCCACCCATCTTTCTGCTATCACCCTCAAAAGTGTCCATACCCTTTGACATGCCAATAGGAACTGAGGTGGTTCAGTTTTCAGCAGTAGATAAAGACACTGATGAGATTGAGTATGGTTTAAAGAATGGAAAGGCCTCAGATATGTTTTGGATTCAGGCAGATTTTGGAAAAATAACACTAAATGGAAGTCTGAGGGAACATCTTGGTGAAGTTTGGACATTGTCAGTTACTGCCAAAGATAGCGGACACCCTCCTTTGACCTCACAGGTTGAAATCACTTTTGAAATTGTTGCAAGGAATCACTTCTCACCAAGCTTTGCAGAACCAGTTGCTATATTTTCCATTCCTGAGGATTTACGCGTAGGTTCAGTTATCGGAAAAATACAGGCAGAGGATGAGGATTCAGGTGCCAATGGTGTGATCACATATTCCATTAGACAAGATCTTGAATATTTACCATTCTCCCTGGGGAAAAGTTCGGCTTTGCTATCACTGATCCGAGAGCTGGACTTTGAGAAGCAATGGCTGTATCATTTTCAAATAGAAGCTGTTGATGGAGGTTGGTCATCAAAGATAGGGATGACAAACATTACTGTGAATATTGTTGATGTGAATGACAATCCTCCAGCATTTGGAGCATTGGAGTACATTGCCTCAGTACCAGAAAACTCTGGGATTGGAAGGATTGTCTTCATTACAAAGGCCACGGATCCAGACTCAACAACAAATGCACAGATAACCTACAGTCTAATCTCTGGGGATATGGAAAGGTTCTCAGTTGACTCAGTAAATGGCACCATCACCACTGCAGATGTCTTTGATTATGAACAGGAGCAGATCTTTGATGTCACGGTCAAAGCATCCAACATGGGAGCACACGCTTTGTTCAGTGTTGCGAATGTGGTCATCCACATCCTTGATATCAACGAGTTTATCCCGACATTCAGGACCAAAGAATATGACTTTTTGGTATTTACACATGATCCTATAGGAACTAGAGTTGGACAAGTCACAGCAACCGATTTAGATCAAGGCCCAGAGGGTGAGGTTTTCTATTTATTGTTAGGCCTAAACCAAAATTTGGGATTTGAGATCGACCGACATTCTGGAGAAATATATACCACTGGCAGTTTGAGGATGCATGGAAACAGCCCTGCAGCTCTAACAGTTTTGGCTAAGAACCGAGGCATTATCAGCGGCACCAATGTAGACGAATGTTCAGTCCGGATCAGCATCATAGAAATTAATAATGCACCTGAGTTCACTCCCACTAACTACTTGATCAATGTCAGGGAAAACATTGCCATTGGTACATCAATAGTTAGAGTGAGTGCCGTGGATCAGGACTCAATCTGGTACTGGAGCCAGTTCTTCTTTAGCATTGAGCATGGCAACATAAACAAAGCTTTTGCCATTCATCCCCTCATTGGTGTTATTTCAGTTCACTCACCGCTAGATAGGGAACAGTGGGCTCATTATAATCTCTCTGTCACAGCCACCGATAAGGGCACCCCTCCTGCCACTGGGACCGCTAATGTCCTTGTGACTGTTGATGACATCAATGACAACGCCCCAAGACTGGGGGTCACCCAGGCTCAGGTGAAAGAAAATCAGCCTCAGGGCACCATAGTGGCAAGGTTAAACGCATCTGATTTGGATTTGCCACCAAATCAAGGCCCCTTCACCTTTTGGGTTGTGAAGCCTATGATGGGGAGTGCATTTTCTCTAACAGCCGATGGAGTTTTTTTTACCACAAGGTCTCTGGATCGTGAAGTCTACTCTGTTTATCATGTAGCTGTGGCTGTAAGGGATGCCGGGACCCCCCCTTTGACATCAACCACAGTGTTTCACATCAGTGTTCTGGATGAAAATGACAACCCTTACATGCAGCGGAGTATTCATATCGAAGTTAAGTATTACGGCAGTTCTTTCCAAGGAGGTAGGATTGGTCATGTCAATCTACAGGGCGATGACGTGGCCCATACCTTTAACTGCACCATTAAAACCGGGCGTTCTAATATGTTCGACATCCCATACGGCACGTGTGAACTATGGTCTGCTCCTTTTCAAGGGGAGGCAACCTATAACATCACCATCGAAGCAACAGACCTGTTTCACTTCCCGGTCAACCACAGTGTCTATGTGAACTACAAAGGGTTTACAAATGCTTCCATGGATAGTTGTATACTCTTCTATGTGTCATCCTCTTCGATACATGAGTTCTTAACTCACAAGTATTTGACGTTTGTGAAAGCTCTAGATAGTCTTTTTAACCTACAAGCATCCAAGACCCACGTGTTTGGAATCAAGGTGCTCGAGACCGAAATCCTTTTGTTGGCCGCTGTCAAGAGCTACAACGGTCAGTACCTCAGCCGAGAGCTGGCTAGTGGTATTTCAACAGGCCACAGGAAGGTGCTAGAGGCTCAAACCAACGTCACAATATCTCACATCACCAGTGATCCTTGTCTGACCGTCCCATGTCAAAATGGCGCCACATGCGGCAAAAACATTCATATCGGTCCAAACGTTGCTGTGCTCGAAAGCTCTACAGTCATTTTTGCGTCACCACAGATGGAAATATTTAACTGCACCTGTTTGGCAGGCTTCACTGGGACGCTGTGTGAGGCAGATATTGATGAATGTGAAAGCAATCCCTGTAGAAATGAAGGCACCTGTGTGAACAACCATGGGGGATTCTATTGCCACTGCCAGAACGGATTCTTTGGGCCTTTCTGTACCACTGATTTTGATGAATGCCCCACGCAGAAGTGCCAAAATGGAGGCAGCTGTGTTAAAGCTCAAGATGGCTTCCACTGCCTTTGTGATGCTGGATATAACGGTATTTAATATGTATATTGCTGTTATAAATTTATTTCTTTAGCATAAAAAAAATATTACTTGACAACTTATCTTTGTTTATCTATTTACAGGGGAAGCTTGTGAGCAGTTGGTTGACCACTGTGAATCAGGCCCCTGTATCCAGGGCAAGTGTATAAATTCTCTGATGGGATTTCTCTGTCAATGTCCTTTTGGTAAGAGTATGCCACTTTTGCTGTATAATCGTATAGAATGTTGTTCTCGCAAAACTCTAGATATTAGGGTTAGGATTTTATTTAAACTTATAAAACTACATTGTGAAAATATAAATTATAATATACTCAGTCAAATCTGAATTTTTTTCTTGTTCACCTAATATTTCAATGAATACATCATATTCACATTTACTTGATAATAATAATAATAATAATAATTTAAAATTAAAAAAAAATTATATTCATATGAATATTTATATAAATTTATATTTATATATATAATTTATATATTTATATAACTTAGTTATGTTATGTTATACATTACTCAATCTTTTTTCCCTAGCTTTTTATACTGAATTGTAAAATATTACAAGACAGCGTGGGCCATTTGAGCTATTCTCATTAGCTGCAAAATACTTTTGTTTGCTTAAATAACTGTCTGTATCATTTCACCCAAATTAAGCCACCACTACCCCTCTTTTCTAAAGCCCACTTTGTCTTTGTTGTGCTCTGCGTAAAGGCGTCAGTGGGGTGCGCTGTGAGCATGACAGCATTGGCTTCGAGGAGCTGTCCTTCATGGAGTTCCCGCCACTGGATCCCAGGAGTAACCTAATCTCTCTTGAAGTGGCCACTGTGCAGCAGAACTGCCTGCTCCTGTACAACCCTGGGGGGAGCTCCTACCAGGACTTTATAGCGCTGGAGTTGGTGGAAGGGAGGGTTTGCTTTTCTTTTGACCTGGGAGCGGGGCCCGTGAGGCTGGAGACTGGGAAGGGAGTAGCGGACGGCCTTTTTCACAGCATTACTGTCAAAAGGATCGGCAATGTAAGCTCCACACGCACACACCTGCACGCCAGGTCTGAATGCCAACACACATTAGACACTGACGCTTACAAACACATAACAAACAAACACATATTCATAGCCCAACAACGCATGCTACTAAAGGGTGAATGATGTTTTGTAAATGTTTTGGGTAATTGTAAAGCTAAATGAGTTTGCCCTTGATATTCAAAGCGCTGACTGCCTTTTTATAGATTGGCTTCGTACTGGTGGATGGATGCACAGATGTTGACCCTGATAGATTTTGCTCTTCTCAAAGTGATGGCTTTGGTTCAGAAAGGTAGGGAGCCAACAATCATTAGATATAATTGAACATTCAGCGTTGAACATTGCATATGATCTGCCATTTTACCCTCTCAGGATACTGAATGTTGGCAGTGGAAACATGACGTTTGGGGGACTGAGGTCTATTGGAGTTCTCTTAGTGCACCCTGGTCAGGTTCGAACCCATGACTTTGTTGGGTGCGTACGAAACATTCATGTGAACGGCAGGGCCCTGACCCCCGACATGGCCCTTGGAGCCCACAACATCCTTCAGAGGTGGGCCCACCTGATCCAAATGATAATTTACTCTCCATTGTATTCACCACTTTTGTAGAACACATAATACAATGTGTTAATTTAATCCCTATGGAGAACATAGGCCTAGGCCTCCTATTAGCACTAGCTGCAACCCTAACGAGTCCTTTTTCCCCCTCCATGTCCTTTTAAGGTGCCCCAGGAAAATGATTCCACCATGTCAAAGCAGTCCATGCCAAAATGGCGGCCTTTGCCATGACCGTTGGTCTCACTCTGTTTGTGAATGCAAATCCCTTTACACAGGACGCAACTGTGCCACAGGTAAATCACCAACACTATGTACACTGTCCCGTAAGCTCTATGGCTTTAATATAATATATCACGTTTTTCTTTTTTCCAAACAGAAATATCAGAGGACGTTGTTTTACACTTCAGTGGGAAAGACTACATTGAATGTGTCTTTAAGGAGCGATATAAGAGAGACATCCTACTGAAAGATCTGAAGTATGATGGGCTCCATGATGAAGTAACAAACAAATTCTCAACCCTGATCGAGATTAGGTTCAAGACTCGGAATAATGGAGTTCTGATGTCTGTTATTGGAAATAATGGATATACAATGCTACTGGTAGGCAACAAATATGTTCACTTTAGGGCGTTTTCCCACTGCTGACCCATAGCTGGGTAATAGTGGTATACAGTACAACCGAAAAACGCCATTACACTGAAGTAAATCATAGGGTTGGGCTGCGGTGAAGTAGGGTGTAAAAATAAATGGGGTCTAATTTTCTTTGTAATCTTCAGCTAAAGGACCAAAAACTGCATTTCACGTTAGACACCACCTCAGGGTTTGCTGTGGAAGCCCCCGTAGCAGACGGACTCTGGCACATCCTCTCTGTAATAAGTGATGGGCAGAACGCGGTGATCTATTTGGATGAACAAGCCATCCTGAACACGACCAGAGGAATTAATCTCACCCCAGTCACTTTGGACAGAATAGTCCTTGGGCGTGCGGTTCCACAGCTAAGATCAAAGCTACAACTCTCAGGTGGGTTGTCATTGATGAATTATTTACAAAGAAGAGCTGGTAAAGGTTAAACAAAGGTTTCTCTACATCAACATATATGGGTACTTTCATACAAATATCGATTTTACATCAAGCTACATTTATTACATTTTAGGTCAAATGTGAATTGTGATTCAATAAAATTGGTTAGAATTTGGATTAACCTGCTATTCTATGTATCCCGGACACGTACTAGCTGGAACTCTTCATACTTTTTTTTTTCTTTCCCAACCAACAGGGTTCTCTGGGTGTGTGGAGTACTTCAAGGTGGCGGGCTACACCCTGCCAGGAAGCGGACACAGCGACATGATGGAGGTGATACCGAGCCCCTCCCTGCTCCAGACCGGCTGTACGTCCTCCTCCTGCCTTCCTTCTCCCTGCCCTGCAGACAACTATACCTGGCTGGGGGATGAAGCCCTCTCCCCACAAAGCCCAGAAAATGGCTGGTGGCAGGCTTGTGGAGCACCTGGCCAGGAGAGCCCCTGGGCCTGCATCTGTCTCCAAAACTCCAGCAGCAGGTCATGTGACGTCTGTACCTCAGCGAGGGACCGGGGAGATGGATGTCCCTCCAACCGATGGAGCGCACCTCTGTGGGTTATTGCCGTGCTGCTTCTGCTTCCCGCCGTGGCCGTGGTGATAACTTTGTTTTATACCCTGAGACACCTCAGAGCAAGACAGGATGTGTGGTGGTGGCAAATTAAAAGCTCCCCTCAGAGGACCACCACACATGGTACAGAGAATTACATTTTTGCTTCTGATGACGTTATATCTGTGAGGGTTGGTGAGACATTGGAGGAACGCAGACCTCCGGACATCATATTGAACGAGAATCAGGGTTCAGGTGTGGGGGTGTACCACGAATCTGATGCCACAGTTGGACAGCGGCTCCCACAGGGAAGTAAACTGGACTACTATGAAATCGACAGTTACAGCATCACTTTCCATTCTGACACAGATTCTCTGAAACGACGTGCGACAAAGCATTGCGATGGTCCATGCTGCACAAGAGCCGATCCGAGAGGAAGAGGTCGAGACATTCAGCCCCTTTCGGATTCTAAGAAATCTCCCTTAAGCCATGGGAGGACCACTAAATCTGAGCGGTTGTCACCATCGCTACACCCTGAGCTGAGACCTTACGTGGATACCTATCATTTGCTGCCCTGTCACCCACAGGGGCCAAAGCGATCAGTGGGCCCAGGGCCCGTGCAGGCTCTCTCTGCAGAGGAGGTCCGTCAGTTGAATGATGCTCCCCAGCAGATAGTGAGGCCTAGTACGATCACACCCACTGCAGCAAATGATAGCTCAGCTGATTGTGGAGCAGGAAGTGGTTCAGAGACTGAGCACGGAGAGCACGCTGTCACCGAGCACACAGCCATCACAGATAGCCGGTTGGCTCCTGGGAGCCTGATATCAAAACATCCATGCAACTCTTCTCCCGCCAGAGCTCCTGCAGAATGGGAGAGTCTCCTGAATACTTGTGTAAAATTCAGTGCTTTCGCTGATGTTTTTGAGGATATCTCCTCTCTTCCCAGTGAAATCAAGTGTGATACACAGACTGACTTGGAAGAATTTATTTGACTCATATTGTTGGTTAGTGTAATATGGTAATTGTGGATTTCTGTGGAATTGCAGCAACAATTGTAATGAAAGTCAATAACCAAATGTAATATTTGTTCTAATCAATCCAATCATTTTTCAACAGGTATTTGTCATGAAAACAACAGATATTCATTTAATTCAGTAGTAGACCTAACCATAGCAGTGGTGGATGTTCTTATTTTTCACTCTTATCGATCTAGTTTATTTTCAAAGGGTTTATGGACAACAAACGATTTGCATTGTATCATATTTTTCTGGTTGTTAAAAAAATAATAGGCCTAATACCTAAATTGAAATAACAGCTGAACGGAGCTTTTAGCTTCCACTTGGTTGTTTTTTCTGTATTTTGATGAGCTGCAATATGACGGGTTATCTCGCGACTTTTCAGTCACGCACGTCCCACGAGGTGCAGTGCCAAACACCATAGTCGTTGGCGGGAATTCAAACACAGTTGCTAACTTGCTATGGTTATTGAATCGGCTCACACAAGTCACGACAGCTAATGTCAGGGTGAAAAAGCGTAGGTTTAGAATCGACAAGATATTACATTTATGTGAAATCTTGATAGCTACCTAAGTTTTGGATCTCACTGGTCCAGCTCATGTAGCCTATCCGAAGAACGGCATTACACAGCACGTCCATACATCATAAAACACAAAGGGACGTCGAGAAAAGTAAGTTAGCTCTAAAAATGTGACGATTTATCATGTGTTCGTGACTGAGCGCGAAAGTTATTTTGTACAAAAGGTAAAGCTGGACGTGTACTTTTGAGTATTCATGATGGTTTGTCATCATTTAGGGGAAAGACATATCATTACAACCTATTGCATAGTAGCCTACAATAAAATATAGCCTATACACTGTGCAATAGTGACCAACTTTTACATATCTAACTGACTGGTTTGTCAGCGCGAGCTGGTCGGTTGGCCAGATATATTAAAAGATAGTCTTCCAGATCGAACAAGCTGTTCTAAAATCACTGCAAATTGCTGCCTAAAGTGTCTTATTGCTATTATTAAACGGTTAATAATATGGACTACCTAAGATTTAAAAAAAAAAAAACACCAACATAAAATGTGGTCATTTATTGATTACAATTCGAAAGAAAATATTTGTTTATACCAAGAAATATATTTGCCGCAAGGCGGAAAAGTGGTTACCAAGCAATACAGGCTGTCATACATTGTGATTGGGGACGCATGAATGAAATGTATTTTTACAAAGGCTTTGTGCCAAACAGAAGGACCGGAGCTGTCCGTTTTATAATCTTAAACCTACGATGCTGTTCAACTACCTTTCAATGAAGGTCCTGAACGCCTATTGTTGTTTGTGTTTGTATACGTCTTTATAGACGATGATTGATTCTTTTTTAGTTTTTCGATAGTCTACATTTTAATAGTTTTATTAAACATGCACATTAACTGTATCCCTGAATACTTAAAATATGCTATATTGGGATACATTTTTTAATGTCCATGGCTGCATTGGACCTTCAACATTACAATTCAACAATAAAAAACTAGCACTGTGAAGAGAATTGACATTCACGTAACTATAAACTACTGTAGGCTATATATTAATATATATATATATATGTATATATGTGTGTATATATATATATATATATATATATATATATATATATATATATATATATATATATATATATATATATATATAAAGGTACATTTAACATTAACACATTTTACATTTCAAAACAAGTTAACCGTCGCTTTCCTGTTATTCAACCTCTTATTTAAAGTCTCCTTGATTTCCTTGGTTTTAAAGCAGTATATTACGGGGTTGACCGCAGCCGGCAGTACACTATACATCATTATCACTATGATACGGACTGGATCACTAAAAGTAAACCCAACGTTATTCGCCAGGTACACAAAACACCTTGGCATATAATACAAACACGTGATAAAAAGTTGCGGCGTACACGTGGACAGAGCTTTGGTTCTCCCATCGGAGCTGGACATCTTGACCACCGCGACAATGATGAAGAAATATGAGAAAAAAATAAACGCCAGCGGCAGCAGTAGGCTGATCATGGCGAGGATAAACGCGACTATCTGTACGGCACCTGCGCTTTCGCACGCGAGCCGGGTAATGGTTATATGGTCGCAGTAGCATAGCTGGATTTCGTTGGGACCACAGTACAATAAGGTGAGCGCATGGCAAACCAGTCCCACCATCCAGGCGATGGGCACGAACCAGGAGATGGCGCAAAGCACCATGATGGTGGTGTTGGTGATGAACCGCGGGTAGTGGAACGGTGCGCATATCGCCACGAAACGATCCAGGGCCATAACCATCAAGATAAAGGAATGAGTGGCGCCTAAGAAATGAACAAAGTACATCTGCGTGAAGCATCCGTAATACGAAATCAAACCGTCACCAAACCAATATTTGGATATGATCTTGGGTAGAATGACAGTCCCATAGACCAGATCAGTGAATGCTAGATTGCAAAATATGAGATACGTTGGCTTGTGAAGAGAGCGCTCCAAAGTAACGATTGTTATGATAAGGATGTTTCCAGCAACAATAGAGGCGTAAATTAAGAAGAGAAGTGCGGACACGGGTCCCTCATTCTCAGCAAGGAGCCCAGGGAATCCAAGGATATAAAAGTGGTTTATCCTTGTAGCATTACTGTCGCTCATCATCAGCTGATCGTGAGCAGCTCGCAGAACCACAGTGGGAGTCCACCATCAACGCTATATCTGGAAGAAAAACACATTTCATTTATCTTTTTAGAAATTGAATGTTTTTGACACATTCATCCGAGAAGGAAATAAAAATACCGTGGGGTAGTTAATGTGTGTGTGTGTGTGTGTGTGTGTGTGTGTGTGTGTGTGTGTGTGTGTGTGTGTGTGTGTGTGTGTGTGTGTGTGCGTGTGCGTGTGCGTATTTGTGTGTAATTTGAAACCGTTCAACTTCCACGATTATATATAATTCATGCACACCACACTCTCTGGGTCATGTTTTTTGATACACAACCCATGATTCAATTCAATTAATTTTATTTGTATAGCCCTTAATCAAAGGTACAGTCTGAAAGGGCTTAACAGGCCAAATATTTAAGACTATGATGGCATGGTGGTGCAGGTTTAAAGTGTATCTTACCCTGTACAGTCCAGGTGGCCTTTCAAGGGCTTGGTGCCAAGGTTTTCTGCAGTTCACATCCTATCATCCTTGTTCTTATATAGAGCCATAGGCTCCAACAGGAATCCCATTGGGCTTTGGCTGTGGATCATCATATCATGATGGCATCTGTTTGTGGAATTGATGTGAGTCTCGGTTTATTTTCAAGGGTTTAAAAACTCTAGTTCAACAACTTATAATCAATGTAATCACAAAACCCTATGATAACAATTGATCTTGTTTCTTACTGTGATATGTTACAATGATGTTGATTTAATTTAACATTGCAAGCAGTTCCAACGTCATTATGTTTTACATTATTTTTTAATTAAATTATTAAACTTTTATTTAAAAATAAATAACATTGCAAATTTGTTGTTATGATTGGTGAGGTATGTTTAATCCAGTTTGTGAGAATACAAGCAATAGGTAAAGCAATTTGTTCGGTTTATAATGTTTTTAAGGCAGTGTGACTTCACTTAGCTTGGAATAGCAATAATTCTTTACCTTATTGTCTTGAAGGCTCCAGTCAACCTGTTATATATCATAATATAACAGGTTGAATATGCGCAAGTGTGCAAGAGAGTGATAATCGATATGAGTGTGATTGCAGGGTCCTACATAGAATTTTACTTTAAAATATTTTACTTTCCAATAAGCTTAGCCACAATGCCAAAGAGAGAGTTACTTAAGATAGCGTAAAATACAATTATCTCTGAGTCAATAGATTTGGGTGCACTGTGGTCTATTGGCCAGTGGATGGCCGGTACTTTGTAGACCCCTGGATAATAATGGACTGGCTAACACTGAAGAAGAGCAAACTGATAATAATTTTGTTCTTTCATTTCCAGATCCAGGACTAGACAATTATTATACGTTCAATGGACCAGGCGGTCCAATATTGTTGAGGCGAGTGATGGTAAGTAAACAAGTAGATCCAGTTTGCTTTTGCATCCAAGTGAAAAAAGCCTATAACCGAGACCACCCTATTTTATTGTAGAAGCACCTGTTAATAGCCTTTCTCCAATTGGCAGGAGCATGGTCTTTTCCCAAAGGCCTCCCCCACTTCTTTGTAATGACCTCCATAATTTGACTGCACTTCTAGTCCAGATTCTTCATGAATCTGGCTGACAAGCACTAGGTATCCCACTCGCCATTGAAAAAGTTGAAGCTCAGGCGTGCTGATTTGGAATTTGGCCCCATATGTCGTCATAATGGGCCAAGTTACATTCCCTTTCTCTGCCTTGCCCACCCAGAGAATTTGGCCCGCCAATGAGACAATGAGCTACGACCGTGCGAGCGCCACATGTGTGTTTGTGCGATTACACTGTCAAATTGACGTGGAAGTGGAAGAACCAGAGACGTGGGAGAACCCTATACGAGCCCCACTGCCCGCCGCCGCGAGGCACCACCGCCGCGAGGCACCACCGCCTCGAGGCAGCACCAGCTCGAGGCACCACCGCCACGAGGCAATACCGCCGCGGGGCACGCTGCCCGCTTCCGAGGCGGTGGTGCCTCGACAGCGGGGAACGCCGTGACTGTGGTTCCTCGGTAGCGGGGCTCTCCGATGGGTGACAATCGTGGGCAACAATCCCTTTCTCCTCTATGTCGTGGTTCAGTCTACTTCAGATTGATATGAAAGTGGAAGAACCAGAGACGTTGGAGAACCCGACTCAGCCATTTGAGTTTCATAATATCGTCTGGAGGCGCACACAGCTTTTGGCCGTGATAATACATATCATATGATATAGATATCTTTTAATATGATATTATTGCGATATGGAGCTCCAGAACTCCCGCCGGAGCTCCAGGACTGTTCTAGAATATTTACAGAACATGGCATGCGTGCGCCTCGCCATTGCGATACATCCACTGTAAATAGAGCGCATGGCACCATGGCAGCAAGCTGCTCCTCCTTGACCCGCCTCTCTCCTCCTCATTTACATTAAAGCTACAGACACCGAAAAAGCGCGTTTGAGTTCTCAGACGTCTCTGGTATTTCCACAACAAGACTCGTAGTTGGAGTTAACTTAGCCATTGTTGCCCGTGATTGTGTCCCACCGGAGCCCTGCTGCCCACCGCCGCGAGGCACAAACCGCCTCGAGGCACCAGTGCCGCAAGGCATGCTGACCGCTTCTGAGGAGGTGGTGACTCGGCAGCGGGGTACCCGACGCAGTCGTTTGAGATTCATAATAATACAGATTATATGATATAGATATCTATGTATAGTATGATATTATTTAGATAGAGAGCTCCAGAACTCCCACCGGAGCACCCGGAGGGTTCTAGAATATTTACAGAACACGGCAAAAGGCTGTGTGCGCCTCGCCATTGCTGTACATCCACTGTAAACAGAGCGCATTAAAGCTACAGAGACCGAAACGGCGCATTTGGGGAAAGCTCAATGTGCGACTGGCTCGTAGTGGCTGTCATTTTGCACCACGGCTGAATTTCAGGAACGTCTTCAAGTACTGCCTTAGGGGCCCACTAATATCTATATTAAAGCACTATAAAGCTGAATTATAGTAAATTATAATTCTTTTATACATTTTGTCTCTTCTTTATAGAATTAAATAATATTATTATTACACCCTCGAGTATAAGATCCTAACAGTTAGATCGATGCCTAACCTTATTTATAAAAATGCATCCCATATTTGAATAACGTGTTTTCTTTGAGTGAATGCCTGCTCATTTATAACATGCATCGGAAAAAGTGATGTAAATCGAGTAAATATCCAGAATATATTTGCAGTAGGCTTCATGTTAACAAAAGCCTAACATTTTTCTGGGTAGGTAATAAACTGGGTTTAGCTTCTACTTTGGCGATGAGGATGCTTCTTTGCAGGGACGAGAATATGATGAATAAGGTTATTCATTGTTTTATTATGACTTAAAAAAAGGACAATTCATTCTCAATTCCGATTTAAACATCCTTTTGTGGGTAAACAAATATTCATATTTTATAAATCATAAAACGGGTTACGCCTTTACAGCTAGAAATGTTACTGGTAGGTGAAGCTATAAAAGCTACAACAAAAAGGTGCGCTACAAAGAAATGGAGTGTGTTGTTTTAAAGTGTTATTAGAATTAGGCCAAAGAAAAACATACATTCAAGGATACTTGAATGTATTTATAGAATTTGTATACTATATAAAGGTGTTTATATATAACCAATTGTTTGGGACACTTATGTATACAGAAATGTTCTTCTTTATATACTAAATAAAATACAGTTATGCAGTGAAACACGTATATAAAATTATTGCAATGACCTAAATATTACAAAAATAAACACTTAGTATTTGTATTTACATTGTTAATGTGTGTGCTTATATGCCAAGGGGAAGTTGAATTATTGGACATTTTACATTAAGTACCAATGCTTTATTTTTGGCTTGGATTTTCAACCCTCACACCAATTCTTGTGTTTTTCAACCTCTTTATCATATTATCCTTAATATCCTTCGTCTTTAAACAATAAATGATCGGATTTACTGCAGCCGGACCGAGACTGTACAACAATACCAGGGAAATCTTGAAATCGATACCGAATGAAAACCCTACCAAACTTGAGATATAGACAAAACAGCGGGGCAGGTAATACAGACAGGTTATGAAGATCTGTGGCGTGCACGTGGATAGGGCTTTGTAGCGCCCTTCCCTCGTTCTGGCCAGTTTCAAAACGGCCACAATGATAATAGAAAAGTATGAAAAAATAATGAACGACAGGGGAAGCAACAGACTGAACATGGCATTGCCCACGGCGACAGACATGGCAAACTTCACCTCCTCCTTTCCACAGCCGAGGCTGCTGATGGATATGAAGTCACAATAGCACTGAATGATGACATTTGAAGCGCAGTACGACAAGTTGAGTGCTTGGGTCATAACTCCTGACATTCTAAGAAATGTGAGGGCCCAAGACAACACACACACAATGGAAATATTCTTGGTGGTAATCAGGGCGGGGTAGCGCAGCGGGACGCAGATTGCGATGAAGCGATCGAGGGCCATGATCAGCAGAATGATGGAGTGGATGGCTCCTAAAGAGTGGACAAAGTACATCTGAGTGAAGCAGGCGCTAAATGGTATGATTCTGTCATCCAGCCAATATCTGGATATCATCTTCGGGAGCGTCACCGTTCCAAACAACAGGTCGTTCATGGCCAGATGGCAGAAGATTAAATAGGTGGGCTTGTGGAGACTCCTCTCACAGCAGACAAACACCAAAATGAAGAGATTTCCTCCGACAATGATCAAATACAGGACAAAGAGGAAGGCTGCCACCAGGCCATCATATTTAGGGTTGAGTCCTGGGAAGCCAAGGATTATGAATTCTGTTATTCTGACCGTCGTGTTGCTGGTATTCATTATAATAGAAAAAATGTAAGGCTGGAAAAAACTGTCAAAAGGAACCTTCATTGACAATTAAGACAATTGGAAGATTCAGAATGCTCATCTGACCTTTTAGTATTTCATGATACTTAAGATCCAGGACTGACATGCATGCTCTGGATGTGCGATATGGCTGAGATACAGTGGACATTAATATATTATTTTCAGCATTATCCCAGAGGATTTGCTAGTTAGGTGAGAGAGCCTTATTGGATAAAGTTCCTCCCCTTGGAGCACATGCCCAATCATGTGGTTTGACATCAGCCGCCTGACACTGACGAGGACTGCTAACTTGCTACAGAGTGTGTAGAGAGTGTTGTGTTGGTTATGGAGACAATTCTTAATACTTCCTGACATGGGTTAATGGCAGGGAAAGTTGTAAGTTCCCGTGATTTGACAATATTACCTTTATTCAGCACATCCAGATGGGAAATGTGCGATACGGGGATGTTCCCTTTCAGATGTTCTGTCTTACAACAAAATCCCTTCCTGATGCAGTAAAAAATAAATACAAATAATACATATACTGTATATATATATCACACTATAATACCTGCGTGTTATTAAATATGGGTGCAGAGTTCACCAGAGGTCAGGGAGGCAGGGTTATGAAACTGCTTATCTCTAGACAGACACAAGGAAATACTTCTATTTCCCTTAACATTTGTAAGAATTGTTGGAGCTGCTATTGTTGCTGTTATGTTTCAACATAATTCTTTTGTCTCTAGTCCGTTATTTCTACACGCAGCTCTAGGTAATATCATGATCAATGATGATTATTGATCAAATGTGTATATCTACATAGTAGTACATATGCTCTTCCACGGAGCCCGCCATGTTGCACCACCATGTTTCTGAAGTAGCCCGGAACTGACAAACTGCTCTCCATATTCAGGGCCCTCAGAGATTACTGTAATCCTATTATACACTAAAAAGTAGTGTACAATATACATTTGGGCCGAGCAAGCGGTAAAATGAATGGTTCCTGACTTGAACCAATACTTTGAGATCATTTTCATTAACATCGTCATGCTAACGATAATGTCAGCAGCAACAAGGTTGATATATATAGATAATATATTGCCTGTATAGCTCCCTATCAGCTGCATAGTATCGAGGATGCTGTGTTTGTTGTTAGGCTGCCGGAGCACTTATGCTCTGGCAGCTCTGTAATAACCACCATTAGACCTGTGTGTATCCCCAGAATAACCAGCCTTCCAGTTAATTTAATTATTAGTGAAACACCCTAAGCACTCAAACATCTCGAGTGATGGGAAAACCCCCTAATGGTACGTTGATTCATATTTCAAGGGGCAAGTTATAAATCCTAAGGGGTTAATTGGTAATTCAGGCCCCAGGATTGTGGATGCCTATGAGCAACAATGACTTATCTAAGAAATGTTGTTCCATCAATATATTATGGTATTATATACTGTATATTATATATCATGTGACTTAATTGTCGACCCTCTCTCAGAAATGAGCTTCATTGGATTATATAGTACAAGTATTGTAATGTTTATTATGGGCCATAGTTGTAGTAGCAGTAGTAGTAGAGTAACTAGTTATTGAAGCAGTATTAGCAGTAGCTACAGTTGCAGTATCAAATGCAGTAATAGTGGCAGCAGTAATAGCATTAGTTATACTAGAAGTGGCAGAAGTAGTTGTAGTCATAATTTCATATGGACACATTCAGTTCAATTCAACTCAGTGAAGTAATAAATAATGGGCGCACTCAAACCTTAACTGAGCACTTTTTGGGAACCAACACCTGATTAATTCACTTGATGGACCGTGGAACCAGGGTGAATGTTTATATTCATTCAATCGTATTGTTACCTTACAGATCACTGATAAGAGCTCATAACTCGTGTGAAGAATGTGATTTAAATCAGCTACATGCTCCAGTTTTTTTTTTTTTGTATTGTGCTAGCAATATGTAAATGAATCCACAAGCTCTATAAAGGTGAATTATAGTTAATTATACATTTTTTTTTAATTTCTTTATAGAATTAACTAATATTATACCCTAGTTATTACATCCTCCGGTATACGATCCTAACAGGTAGGTCAATGCCGAACCTTATTTATAAAAATGCAACCATATTTTAATAACGTGTTTTCTGTGATTGTCTTTTGTTAGCATAAGCACAGGGGGTGTAGATCTTTCCGTGTTCCACTCAAACCCCTCTGTGCTGCAGTTCACCTGAAGGCATCCCTGAGCAAGAGGCCTAACCCTATACCTGCTCATTTATAACATGTATCGGAAAAAGCAAATTTGATTAAAGAGACTATGAATTGACTAAATAGTAAATTCATGTTAACAAAGTCCTTTAATGTTTCTGGGTAGGGAATAAACTGGGTTGAGCTTATACTTTGGCGATGAGGATGCTTCTTTGCAAGTACGAGAAAATTTTGAATAAGTTTATTCATTGTTTTGTTGTGACTTAAAAGGACAATATACATAAAAAATGTTTATGGATGTGGGTAAACCAATGTTAATATTTTATGAATCATAAAAGGGATTATGACTTAAAAATGTTGCTGGTAGTTGAAGCAGTACCCAATAAAAAAGGGTGTGCTACAAAGAAATGTGCTATATTCCACGTCAATTTACATTGACCTTATTGGGAGTGTGTTAGAAAATATTATTCGAATTAGGCCTAAGAAAAACAAATTTATTCAGGGAGTATACTTTATAAAATACTACACTATGGAAAACAAATGCTTCACCTTAAATGCCCACATATATGAAGATGTTAAATATATAACCAAATTGTTTGGAACACTAATGTACACACAAATGCTGTTCTATATATACAAAAAAAATACAGTAATGCAGTCAAACATGTATACAAAATTAAAAAGAACGAAGTCCCTGTGCACAGCCTTTTGATCCTCAGGTGCTGGTGTTGTGCAGTCAACAATGGTATATCAGTCAAAGTAGTGTAAAATCACCGCACACTCTTGTATGCTGATAAGCTATATTTATATTATTATAATATTTTGTTAATGATGCATTTCGCTGCTACTTCATCAGGTTCACTTTTCCACAGCAAAACACGTCGTTCACAAAATAATTCAGATTATCAGCGTATACCAGTGTGAGGTAATGTATACAAAATTATTGCAATTATCTAATTATTTCAAAAATAAACAGACTATTTGTATTACATTGTAAAGGTGTGTGTTTGTATGCCAAGTGGAAGTTGAATTATGGGACATTTTACATTAACTACCACTGCTTTATTATTTGCTTGGCCTTTCAACCCTCACACCGATTCTTGTTTTTTTCAACCTTTTTGTCAATATTTTCCTTAATATCCTTCGTCTTTAAACAATAAATGATCGGATTTACAGCAGCCGGACAGAGACTGTACAACAATACCAAGGAAATCTGGAAATCGATACCAAAAGAGAACCCTACGTAACTTGAGACATAGACAAAACAGCGGGGAAGGTAATACAGACAGGTTATGAAGATCTGTGGGGTGCATGTGGATAGGGCTTTGTATCGCCCTTCCCTCGTTCTGGCCAGTTTCAACACGGCCACAATGATAATAGAAAAGTATGAAAAAATAATGAACGCCAGGGGAAGCAACAGACTGAACATGGCATAGCCCACGGCGACAGACTTTGCAAACTTCACCTCCTCCTTTCCACAGCCGAGGCTGCTGATGGATATGAAGTCACAGTAGCACTGAATGATGACGTTTGAAGCGCAGTACGACAAGTTGAGCGCGTGGGTCATAACTCCTGACATACTGAGAAATGTGAGGACCCAAGACAACAAACACACAATGGAAATATTCTTGGTGGTAATCAGGGCAGGGTAGCGCAGCGGGACGCAGATTGCGATGAAGCGATCGAGGGCCATGATCAGCAGAATGATGGAGTGGATGGCTCCTAAAGAGTGGACAAAGTACATCTGAGTGAAGCAGGCGCTAAATGGTATGATTCTGTCATCCAGCCAATATCTGGATATCATCTTGGGGAGTGTCACCGTTCCAAACAACAGGTCGTTCATGGCCAGATGGCAGAAGATTAAATAGGTGGGCTTGTGGAGACTCCTCTCACAGCACACAAACACCAAAATTAAGAGATTTCCTCCAATAATGATCAAGTACAGGACAAAGAGGACGGCTGCAACCAGGCCATCATATTTAGGGTTGAGTCCTGGGAAGCCAAGGATTATAAATTCTGTGACCGTCGTGTTGCTGTTATTCATTATAATATTAAAAGGATAGTAAAAAAATTGAATGCTGGAAAAAACGGTCAAAAGGGAACCTTGAACGACGGTTAAGACAATTAGAAGATTCAGAATGCTCATCTCACTTTTTAGTATTGCATAATACTGAAGATCCAGGAGTGAGATGCATGCTCTGGATGTGAGATCTGGCTGAAATACAGTGGACATTAATATATTATTTTCAGCATTATCCCAGAGGATTTGCTGATTAGGTGAGAGAACCTTTAGTGGATAAAGTTCCTTCCTTTGGAGCACATGCGCAATCATGTGGTTTGACATCATCCGCCTGACTCTGAGAAGGAGGATTGCTAACCTGCTACAGAGTGTATAGAGAGTTTTGTGATGATTATGGAGACCATTGTTAAAGGACAATTCCGGTATTTAGCACATTGATCCCCCTTTTGGTTCCTGACACCAAAATTTGGACTGGTGGTCCTGTCTCGAGTATTTGGCTCATTTTGAATCGCCCCTGCCTGCTTCAAAATAGCTGGCTACGGGCATTCCCATACCTGTCCTTAAAACAACCCTAAACCTTTGTTTTCAGAAATGAGCAACCTACCGGGTGGTTAGTGGTGTTCAATGATGTCCCAAATCAAGTATCGTAGCGAAATACAGTTTCTGTCGTGTTTTATTTGGTATTTTGTAAATCCCATTGAAACGGAAATAGGGTTGTTTATATTTGGTTGTAGTCTTTTCACTCAGTTCTCTGTCTCAACAGTGGGGCTAGAACCAAGTGAAAAGACTACAACCAGCCCCCCTTTCTGTTTCCGGTCAACGAGCAATGAGTCTTCCAACAGAAATCAATGGATTTACAAAGTTTCGGTGTCAACCACTCTATTTCATCCTAGACAACCTATAAATGTGCTAAATACCGAAATTGTCCGTCAGTACTTCCTGACATGGGTTAATGGCAGGGAACTTTGTAAGATCCCCTGATTTGATAAGATGGCCTTTATTCAGCCCATCCAGATGGGAATGTGGGATACAGCGCTGTTCCCTTTCACGTGTTCTGTCTTACAACTAAATACCTTCCCAATCTAGTAAAATAATAATAATAAAAAAAAATATATATAACACAATATAATTTACATATACCTGCATGGATGACCGTTTGGAGTGAAAGATGGGCAAAGTGTCACTAAATATAAGTTCATCAGAGGCCAGGCGAGCAGGGTTATCAAATTGCTAGTGTCTAGACAGACACAAGGAAATAGACTTCTATTTCCCTTACATTTGTAAGAATTGTTGGTGCTGCTATTGTTGCTGTTATGTTTCGAAATAATACTGTTGTCTCTAGTCTGTTATTTCTACAAGCAGCTCTAGACAATATCACAATGCCTTGGACATTTAAATAAATGATCATTGATGATCAAATGTTAATCAAATTATGTATCTACATAGCTACATATACGTATGCTGCTCACGGAGCCCGCCATGTTGCACCACCATGTTTCACCACCATAGTTTCTTAAGTAGCCCGGAACTGACAAACTGCTCTAGACACGTTTCCAACTCGAACGATTATGAACGATTATTTTTGTTGGCAATCGTCCGCCATATTTAGGGCCCTCAGAAATTACAGTCATCCTATTATACACTAAAAAGAAGTGTACGATATGCATTCGGGCCGAGCAAGTGGTAAAATAAATGGTACCCGACTGAAACCAATACTTTGAGATCATTTTCAGTAACATCGTCATGCTAACAATAATATCAAAAACAAGGTTGATATAGATATGTATATAATATATTGCCTATGTAGCTCCCTGTCAGTTGCAAAGCATCAAGGACGCTGTGTTTGTTGTTAGGCTGCCGGAGCACTTATGCTCTGGCAGCCTAACAGATCTGTAATAACCACCATTAGACTTGTGCGTAACCCCAGAATAACCAGCCTTCAAGTTAATTTAATTATTAGTGAAGTCCCTAAGTACTCAAACATCTCTAGTGATGGGAAAACCCCCTAATGGGACATTGATTCATATTTCAAGGGGCAAGTTATAAATCCTAAGGGGTTAACTGGTAATGCAGGCCCCAGGAATGCGGATGCCAAGGAGCAACAATGACTTAACTAAGAAATGTTGTTCCATTAATATGTTATGGTATTCATATATTTATAACATCAATATGAGTAACACTGAGTCATATAGTTATTTTAATTTGTGTACGATTAAAATTAAATAATGTGACTTATTTGTCGAACCTCTGTCAGAAATTAGCTTGATTGGATCATATTTATAGTACGAGTATTGTAATGTTTATTATGGGTCATAGTTGTAGTAGCAGTAGTAGTAGAGTAACTAGTTATTGTAGCAGTAGCTACAGTTGCAGTAGTAAAAGCAGTAATAGTGGCAGCAGTAATAGCATTAGTTATTATAGAAGTGGCAGAAGAAATGGTACTAATAGTAGTGGTATAAATATATATGTGGTAATGGGGAAAGTAATTGCAAAGTATTGACTCCTCTTTAAAGCACTTTCACAAACTACTTATGATTTGCCATTATCATCAAATGTCACTTAAGGAAAGTATTAGAAATGGTTCTAAATCATTCAAATTTATCTGCAGAAGACACTCAATCAAACAGGCAATTTTTTTATTTAGAGAAAGTTTTGTGGTCACGTAACTGGTAACTGATGGGATACTGCATTATGTTACTAACTTACCCAGGTATTTTGTTACGTAACCGTCTCCTAGCAATCCTCAAATGCAAACCTGTACACATACCCACAAACACGCATGCACGCACGAACACACACACACACACACACACACACACACACACACACACACACACACACACACACACACACACACACACACACACACACACACACACACACACACACACACACACACACACACACACACACACACACACACGCATGTCAACATGCAACCGTTTAATGACACGCATGGGACCATTGTTGGAAACTAATTAGATTCTACTGGGAGCTCATTACCTGACTGTTGTTTATTTCAAGCACAATGTACTTTTGTTATGAACACTGCAAGTGAAAAAAATCATTTCCATTGACCTTCAGAAAAGATTGTATGCATCGTAAACAAGTGCTGGGATGCAAGTCATACGGCTTTATCCATTTCTTTTACAGGTTTTTTCAATTGCTTGAACACTATAGACACATGCTTAGACCAAAGTAACACAACTCAAAGTTTTTGTTTCTATACCTTAAACACATGTAACAATTCCTTAAACAAAAGCGCTGCTTTACACTTTAGTTGCTATTCTGCAACAAACTTGTTCCTTTCTGCAAAACACTTGCTCCTGTACACTACACACTATTTCAAACATAAGACACTTAGTTCAAAAATGACATCTCAGTATATCATTGGGAAAACACATCTATTGAAAACACTAAACACATTAGATAATTTAAAATACTTACATACACACCTCAAAACACTTACTTACAAAACTGAACACATCAGCCAGCTACAAAAAGGCCATAGGACAATTGTGCACGTCCCGGGGCAGCGCGGGGATAATATATCATTGTGTGCCGCCATAAGCCTTCGAGGGTAACTGAACCATTATGCAAAAATAGGTCCCTACAATGCCAAACATATCATCGAACTTCTAGATGCACTTCATGATGCAGCTGAACTGGGACAGATCAGAGCAGCCCAGGTTTGTTGTTGTCTGGGATAATGTTCATTTCCATCGGGCTGTTTGGGTCCGGAACTGGTACGCCAAACATAAAAAATTTGAAGTCGTATACTCGCCATTTCTATAGAAGGTTTTTTTTCGGCTTCAGGATGTAGTGTATATGACCACCAACCACATGCCCGCATGCCTCTTCTGCAGGCAATGGAACAGGCCTGCGGAGACATTGAGGTAAGGTCAATCCATGGATGGATTTGGCACACCAGGCGAGGGCCCATAAGCCCAACCACGCACGTGGTTGGGCACGTACTGTATATACAGTACAGTTGTGTATTATTGGTAAATGTTTCTTATATTTTAGCTTAAACTGAATTTATTGAACTTCAAAGTACTTTATTGCAATGTACAGTATTCAGCAATATATTTTTTGGTTGTTGTGAAAATATGCCCTCTGTGGAACTGAGTAAAAACAGTGAACATGAAAGACTGCAGTGTTTTATATAAAGTAGACCAGTGTGTTGCTGCTGATCTGAAAGTGTATTCATATGATGCAAGTGTGCATCATGTTGTCATCAGAGTGCCATTTTTACAAAGAATTGTCAGGTTTCGATAGCCGAGTTTCAATTTGACATAGATGTGAAGGGTTTATTTCCCAGTGTTGTGTCTTATTTGCTTGTGTGTTGAGTTTTGACACAATGAGCCAAATTTTGCAAAATGTGTTCAAGTAATTGAAAAAAACTGTATTTGTCCCTTGTTAGATAATTTAGTCAAATGTGAATATTACAGGTAGAAAAAGGACAACATGGAGACAAAAATGCTATCGTAATTCCTATTACAGTTTTTTTGAATTGCTTGAACACATTTTGCAAAATTTGGCTCATTGTGTCAAAACTCAACACACAAGCAAATAAGACACAAAACGGGGAAATAAACCATTCACATCTATGTCAAATTGAAATTCGGCTATTGAAACCTTATGGATGAAACTGAAACGGCTTAGGTTAGGGTGGACTGTCTGCCCAGCTTCCCTCATAGTTAGACCATGGTTTTTGACATGGTCCACCAAAGTTGCTCTTATGTCATCGGAAATAATGTTCCGTGCATGGCCTCTTCCACCACGTCCTCCTCTATGTCTCTGTCCTCCTCTTCCTCCTCTACCTCTGGCTCTTGCTCTTGCTGCATCCATGCTTGCAAAGTTCTCAAAATGGCTTAACTGCGGCCTTTTTGTAGCTGGCTGATCGGTGTTCAGTTTTGGAAGAAAGTGTTTTTAGGTGTGTATGTAAGTATTTTCAATTAACCAATGTGTTTAGGATTTTGAATAGATGTGTTTTCCCAATGGTATGATGAGACGTCATTTTTGAATTAAGTGTCTTATGTATGAAATAGTGTGTGGTGTGCAGGAGCAAGTGTGTTGCAGAAAGGAGCAAGTGTGTTGCACAATTGCAACTAAAGTCTAAAGCAGCGCTTTTGTTTAAGGAATGATTACATGTGTTTAAGGTATAGAAACAAAAACTTCAAGTTGTGTTACTTTGGTCTAAGCATGTGTCTATAGTGTTCAAGCAATTGAAAAAAACTAACTTTAATAATACAACGCTTGTGGCTTGAAATATATTTTAAGTCAGTTTCAGAATATTATATACTGTATATATATCTCATCTCATCATCTCATCTTCAAACCGCTTATCCGGGGTCGGGTCGCGGGGGCAGCAGCTCAAGCAGGGGGCCCCAGACTTCCCTTTCCCGAGCCACATTGACCAGCTCTGACGGGGGGATCCCGAGGCGTTCCCAGGCCAGTGTTGAGTATAATCAGTATAATCTCTCCACCTAGTCATTGGTCTTCCCCGAGGTCTCCTCCCCACTGGTCGTGCCTGGAACACCTCCCAAGGGAGGCGCCCAGTGGGCATCCTTACCAGATGCCCGAACCACCTCAACTGACTCCTTTCTAAGCAAAGGAGCAGCGGCTCTAATCTGAGCTCCTCACGGATGACTGAACTTCTCACCCTATCCCTAAGGGAGAAGCCAGCCACCCTCCTGAGAAAAACTCATCTCGGCCGCTTGTACCCCGTGATCTTGTCCTTTCGGTCATCACCCATCCCTCATGACCATAGGTGAGGATAGGAACGAAGATTGACCGATAGATCGAGAGCTTTGCCTTGCGGCTCAGCTCTCTTTTCTGTCACCAACGGGTGCGGTGAAGCGAACGCAATACCGCTCCCGCTGCTCCAATTCTCCGGCCAATCTCACCGCTCCATCGTCCCCCTCACTCGCGAAACAAGACCCCCAGGTACTTGAACTCCTTCACTTGGGCTAAGGACTCATTTCCTACCCGGAGTAGGCAAACCACCGGTTTCCTGCTAAGAGTCATGGCCTCAGATTTAGAGGTGCTGATCCTCATCCCAGCCGCTTCACACTCGGCCGCCATCCGATCCAGTGAGTGCTGAAGGTCACAGGCCGATGATGCCATCAGGACCACATCATCTGCAAAGAGCAGTGACGAGATCCTCAGACCACCGAACTGCAACCCCTCCCCACCACGACTGCGCCTCGATATCCTGTCCATGAATATCACAAACAGGATTGGTAACAAGGCGCAGCCCTGGCGGAGGCCAACACCCACCGGGAACGAGACTGACTGGCTGCCGAGAACCCGGACACAGCTCTCGCTTTGGGAGTACAAGGATTGGATGGCCCTGAGGAGAGACCCCCCCACCCCCATACCCCCGCAGCACCTCCCACAGTTTCTCCCGGGGGACCCGGTCATATGCCTTCTCCAGGTCCACAAAACACATGTAGACCGGATGGGCATACTCCCAGGCCCCCTCCAGGATCCTTGCGAGAGTGAAGAGCTGGTCCGTAGTTCCACGTCCGGGGCGAAAACCGCATTGTTCCTCTTCAATCTGAGGTTCGACGATCGGCCGAACCCTCCTTTCCAGCACCTTGGAGTAGACTTTACCAGGGAGGCTGAGAAGTGTGATACCCCGGTAATTGGAGCACACTCTCTGGTCCCCCTTTTTGAACAGGGGGACCACCACCCCAGTTTGCCACTCCTTTGGCACTGTACCCGACTCCCATGCAATGTTGAATAGGCGTGTCAACCATGACAGCCCCTCAACACCCAGAGCTTTTAGCATTTCTGGCTGGATCTCATCAATCCCTGGGGCTTTGCCACTGCGGAGTTGTTTAACTACCTCAGTGACTTCCACCAGGGAAATTGACGATGAACTACCATCAACCTCGAGCTCTGCCTCCATTATAAGAGGGCATGTTAGTCGGATTCAGGAGTTCCCTCAAAGTGTTTCCTTCCAACCGTCCGACTACCTCCTCAGTTGAGGTCAACAGAGTCCCATCCTTACTGTACACAGCTTGGATGGTTCCCCGTTTCCCCCTCCTGAGGTGCCGGATGGTCTTCCAGAAACACTTTGGTGCCGACCGAAAGTCCTTCTCCATGGCCTCTCCGAACTTCTCCCACACCCGCTGCTTAGCCTCCGACACGGCAGCGGCTGCAGCCCTTCGAGCCTGTCGGTACCCTGCAACTGCGTCAGGAGTCCTCCGGGATAACATATCCCGAAAGGCCTCCTTCTTCAGTCGGACGGCTTCCCTGACCACCGGTGTCCACCACGGTGTCCGAGGGTTACCGCCCCTTGAGGAACCTAAGACCCTGAGGCCACGACTCACCGCCGCAGCTTCAGCAATGGAGGCTTTGAACACCGCCCACGCCGGCTCAATGCCCCCAACCTCCACAGGAATGCTAGAAAAGCTCCGCCGGAGGTGTGAGTTGAAGATCCCTAGGACAGGGGCCTCCTCCAGACGTTCCCAATTCACCCGCACTACTCGTTTGGGCTTACCAGGTCTGTCCAGAATCTTCCCCCATTCCCTGATCCAACTCACCACCAGATGGTGGTCGGTTGACAGTTCAGCCCCTCTCTTCACCCGAGTGTCCAAAACATGCCGCCTCAGATCAGATGACACGATTACAAAATCGATCATCGATCTTCGGCCTAGGGTACTCTGGTACCATGTACACTTATGAGCACCCTTATGTTCGAACATGGTGTTTGTTATGGCCAATCCATGACTAGCACAGAAGTCCAGTAACAAACGACCACTCGGGTTTAGATCAGGGAGGCCGTTCCTCCCCACCACGCCTCTCCAGGTGTCTCCATCGTTGCCCACATGGGCGTTGAAGTCTCCCAGTAGAACTACGGAGTCCCCTACTGCGCCCCATACAGGACTCCATTCAGGGTCTCCAAGAAGGCCGAGTACTCTGAACTGCTGTTCGGTGCATACGCACAAACAACAGTCAGAGTTTTCCCCCCCACCACCCTTAGGCGCAGGGAGGCGACCCTCTCGTCTACCGGGGTAAACTCCAACACCGCGGCGCTCAGCCGGGGATTTATGAGTATCCCCACACCCGCCCGGCGCCTCATGCCTCTTGGCAACTCCAGAGAAGAATAGAGTCCAACCCCTATCCAGGAGTACAGTACCAGAGCTGAGACTGTGCGTAGAGGTAAGCCCCACCAGATCTAACTGGTAGCGCTCCACCTCCCTCACAAGCTCCGGTTCCTTTCCCCACAGTGAGGTGACGTTCCACGTCCCCAGAGCCAGCTTCTGCCGCTCAGGTCTGGTCCGTCGGGACCCCTGCCTTTCACCGCCACCCATGTGGCAGCGCACCCGACCCCAGTGGGTCCTCCTGGCAGGTGGTGGGCCCACAGGACGAAAGAGGGGGGGGTGCCACGTAGTTTTTTCGGGCTGTGCTCGCCCAGGCTCCGTGGCAAACCCGGCCACCAGGCGCTCGCCAACGGGCCCTCCGTCTGGGGCTGGCTTCAGACGGGGGCCCCGGGCTTCCTCCGGGCAGGGTCTCTCCTCCTCTTTCTTGTTTTTTCATGGAGTCTTGGTGAACCATTCTTAGTCTGGCCCCTCACCTGAGACCACTCTGCCATGGGAGACCCTGCCAGGAGCACAAGGCTCCAGACAACACAGCCCTCAGGTTCACAGGGACACGCAAACCTCTCCACCACGATAAGGTGACGGTTCCAGGAGAGGACTGTATATATATATATATATATATATATATATATATATATATATATATATATATATATATATTATATATATAATATATATATATATATATACAGTATATATATATAAATATATACTCTGCCATTCTGAGTTGCCTCGAGAGGGTTGTAGTAATAAGAAATCTTAAATAAACGTAAATATCTCACTCATAATGTCAAATAATTTCTAGATTAAATACTAAACCATTACCCAAACACCAGTTCTACCAATAACATTCCTATGCTTCCAAAATCAAGATGCAATGTGACGTCACGATATATACAAGCCCTTCAAACATTTTCATAAACAATAAATAACATACCGGTAAATACAAGTATTTACATTTAATACCTGCATGCCCTGTATGTTTATGCCTGTGCTTTTAATACCAATTTCTTAGTGTTTTAAAATTAACGCATACAAAAGATAATCTAGCCCTTCTTCCCTTGAATGTGAAAACAAAGTGTTTTTTTCGCATTCTGTGATAACCCCGCCATTGTTCGAACCTCTTGTCATGATCCTACATATTATTTTAATTTGGCCACCATCGTATGTTTCTTTCTATTATTTTTCACCTTTGGTTTCATCTGCATATGCTTTTCTCGCATTGCAATGTGTACAGTCCATTTCACTCAACAATTGTCATTTAATTGTTGTGCAACAAACATTCGATGTAAAAGGAACTTACAACGCGAGTATTGAGTCAGCGCTCTCTATCACCCTTGACATCCCAAATTGGATAACTGTATCTAATATTCATAATCCAAGACTGTCTAGATATTTACACACCATCAGCATTGCTGTACTGTTGCATGGGGACTCATGATTGAGCAGGACTGGTCAACATCTATTATTGGGTAAATGGGCAAATGCCTTCTCATTCAGGTAGAGATAGACCATTTTCTAATGCTTCAAGCATCATAACGTCACAGCTCGGGTGTTTAACTAGTCAGGCAAAGTTTTTCTGGTTTAAAGTCACCATTTTCCAATGCTTCAAGCATGTGTAGATCAAGAGCTCTAAAGGAATGGGTAAAGCTTCTTCTATTTCCTCTTTCAAGCCATGCTCTCGATGCGTAATGCCACAGCTCAGTGTGGTTAACTTCTAGTCAGGCAAAGTGTGCTGGTTTAAAGTCACAACATGTTTTTGATGCAATTTGTGGAATAACCTAGAACAAACAACCTCTGCTAATAATAATCCTCACATCTAATTTGTACCTACCTAATACTCTATTGTTAATAATAAAATGTCCCTGTGATTCTCATGATAAGGTTAAATCCAGCCTCATTTGGATTTGATTGGAAGTTGTCTTTGTGAATCATGAATATTAAACAACCCTCTGACTTAAAAGGTCAAAGCAAAACTCATCACAACTGAGCTGAGAGACATAAATTGAGTTACTGCTTGTTCATTATTCAAATCTGACTATTGGATGGTATTATCTATTCCATGAATGGATGCTCTATGGTAAATATTGATAGGTAATGCAATAGATTGCTTTGGGCTTTGTGAATTAATTGTAACATTCCTACATTGTCAATGCGAAGAAATGAACCCACAAAATGGCTCAATTCAAATAACAGAATTTGTTATTGGAGGTTTTGAAAAGGTTGAAAGACAAATGGAAATAGGAGTGGTGATATTAATTGTTTATGTTTTACTCATGTTAGCTAATACACTCAACATAGTCTTTATCATTTTAGACAAGAAACTACACAAACCAATGTATCTTCTGATTTGCAATTTGGCTGTTGTTGATATACTGTATAGTTCAAGTTCATGCCCAACTATGATTGGTCTATTATTGGCTGGTGCGAATACGATATCCTATGCGGCATGTTTGATTCAAATGTTCAGCTTTCATTTAGCTGAGGCGATGGAGATGTTTGCTTTAGCTGTTATGGCTTTCGATCGCTTGATTGCCATCTCTTTTCCATTGAGGTATCATAGCATACTAACAAATGTTCGTACCATAGCCATAACATATTTCCTTTGGGTCGCTGCCTGCACCTTTGTCACTCTTATGCCTGTGCTTTTGATACCAATGCCGTACTGTTTTACCCGGTTACGCTACTCTTTCTGTGATTACCCCGCCATTGTCCGAACCTCTTGTCATGATCCTTCATATTATTTTAATTTGGCCACCATCGTATGGTTCTTTTTATTATTTTTCACCTTTGGTTTCATTTGCATATCTTACGCATGGATTTTATCTGTTGTCTTGAGGTCATCTAAGAATGAAAGTAGAAAGGTGCTCAGTACATGTTTCAGTCATATGCTTGTAGTAGCGTGTTACTACGTACCATTGTTTGTGCGTATTGTTTTCACCAGAATCGGCCTGGTGCTGACGCTGGACGAACGACAAGGTTTAATGATCGGGGCCATTCTTGGTCCATCTCTTGTAAATCCCTTTGTGTACTGTTTAAGAACTAAAGAAATAAAAAACAAGTTGTTTGGTTTCACAAGAAAGTGAAACCCATTTAAAGGGAATATATATACCGGTATATTTAAATCAGAGGTGGGGGACTCGAGTTACATGACTTTGCAAATTGGAGGACTTCAGACTTGCTTCACATAATGTCAAATATCAGTTAGATTTATGGAACACTAGCAGGCTGTAAATTATGTTGAAAATAAAATCTCTATTAACCTATTAACCATGAGCACTGACTTTTAACAGATTTAAATGTGGAAGGTAGATCACCAGAATTTCGTATGGCCTGAATTGTTGGACCTGAGCAATTACCTGACTTGCTTCCAAACAGGGTCCCAACCTGACTTGCTTGATTCTCACCAACTTCATGTCGTATAGGCTAGTCAGATTTAACCCTTCATTGTTCTTTTTAGGTAGCAAACCGTCTGTTTATATTGTTAATGATGTCTTAACGATGGGAGGCAGGAGGGGGGGGGGGGGGGTGGTATTCAGTTGTTTGAAATCTGCAACATCACCGCTAGTTGCCCAGGAAGGGGGCCACAGGTCATAATCACAATAAAGGGGGCTGTGATCCGATCAGCCCGATGTCGGGTTGAAATTGAGTGTGCCAGTGCCATGTTTGAATGCCCAGATCAATCAAAATATAAACCACTCAACCCAAATTACTGTAGTAATACTAAAAGAAAGTCTGCATCTGATTACCAAATTGGATAACTGTAGGCCTATCTAATATGCATAATCCAAGTCTTTTTAGGTATTTTAACACCATCAGCATTGCTGCACTGTTCAAGAGATCAAGCGATTCTTTATTTGTCACATGCATATACCTGTAAAACAGGCAGTGAAATATAATCCTGCCTTCGCTCCAAGACTGTGCTGTCTGTAGCCTACTGGTGCATGGGGACTCATGATTGAGCAGGCCTGGTCAACCTCTATTATTAGGTAAATGGGCAAATGCTTCCTGATGGTGGCGGTTTAGGTAGAGCAGAGACCATTTTCTAAGGCTAAGTTTATGATGACGGTCTGAACAGAAGACGCAAAAGTGGCGTCGTGTCTTCACTTTTTATTCCGCGATTAGACGAGCGTTTTCGGGAGGAAATCTGAGTGCATACAGTGGCGCAAAAGTGTGTGGAATTTGATTTGGATGTCAGGCGGCTAGGTGGTGCTGTGATACACTATCAC